>VYZQ01025804.1:13243-34599 GCA_013400655.1 Mystacornis crossleyi | reverse complement strand
GCCACCCCACTGCAACACCTATACGAGACCAAAAGCGTCCCCAGGACTGCATCAGGTCAAAGTGTCAAAAAATATGACACTTGGAACACAGGGGATTCCCTCAAATAATTACTCAGTGATTACTAAGTTTAGTCAATTATTTGCACTGACCTCAGTACCACGAGCAAGGGAAAAGAAGATGAAAATATGTGAGAAAGGCTCAGAGGTGACCCTGCAGCCTAGGGAGCTGTAAGCCAGAAGTGCTGCAGCAAACAAACAGGTAGAAGTTATAAAAAGAATCAAATTACTTAATGTGGGTAAAAATATGTCTCTCAGAGAGGGGTTGACCTGACTGTTGTAGAAGACAATCATGCCCCAAAGCTGCTAGAGCCCCATGGAGGGATCGACATGTTCATTTTTATGAGGAAACCCCAGCAGCCCAGCTCAGTGGGCACTCTCCAAGGCACAACTGTGTCCTGCCTACCTTATTGAGTGACCCAGCTGTGTTAGAGACATCAAAATCTACTGCACCTGTAACTAATACTACAAAGCTTTGCTTTTCTTGTTGGATGGAACAGAATTCTCTGTACTTCTGCCTTCTTTTGAAAGCTGCAAGCCAAACCTCATATGTATGAATTAGACTGTGAAAAAGTACTGCTGGAGTTGCCTATGGATTATAACTTAATGATAGATTGCTTGCATGCTGTAGAGAGACATAACAGAATGTTATTGCCATTGTTCATCCTTTGGAATTCGGTCTGAGAGTCTGAGCTTGTTAATCAGCAGCTCGTCCTGCTTGTACTCGCGAGTGCTCAGCGCCAGGAGCGAATTTCCTCTCTACGCTTTTGCTCTGGCAGCTTTGCCAAAGGTCTTTTGTTCACTGTGTCAGTCAGCTGCGCTCTTGCCTTAATTGTGCCAGTAACTCATGTCTGGAGATTATTCACTCTGCCCTGGTGCAACAAGCAGCGTGTCAGCCTGAAGCCTGCGGGTCTTGTGTACACCCAGTTCAGGTCAGGGGACACCAAATGTCATTCTGGACCTTTTTTCAAGTGCTCTGCAGCCCTGAACAAGGGGATTTTGAAGGTGTGCTAAGACTGTAAAAATGGTAATTTCTGGATACAAAGTACAAGGTATGCAACAACTCATGTTGTCTGAGTGCTCCTGTCGTGCAAGATTTCATCTCATGATGAACTTTGTTCCAAGAGATTTGTTTGAGATCATTACCAAGAAAGTATAAAATGACTGTCAAGGAAATTATTTTTAATAATATCTACTACAAAACAGTAGCTACAGAAAAACTGATGCAACTTTTAACACGAGTATTTTCTTCTTTGTGTGCCTGGGGGGTGGTGTTAGATTATGGCTGTACATAACTTTGCAAAACCAAATGCATACCAGGGGCTAATTCTTTTAAAGAAAAGATGAGCTGAAGTTATCAGCTACTCTTGGCCAGATTGACTATCTTGTTTTACTCCCTTTCTCAGAAAAATAATAGAAAAAGCATGAAAGGAAAAGGCAAACTTTCCAGAATTTAAGAGAAAAAAAAATCAAATCATAAAATCACAGAATGGTTTGGGTTGGAAGGTACCTTAAAGGGACTTCTTCAGTTATATCAGGCTGCTCAGAGCCCTGTCCAGCCTGGCCTTGAATGGATCCAGATCTCTCCAGGTACGCGTTTGAGATGCTGCTCACCCTTCCCATGTCTGCCCAGCTCAATGCAAAGTCCTGCAAATAAAAAATACACTCAGTAAAGATCCCCCCAAAAACAGACACCGGCTGTTGCCTTCATCTCCTAAAGGATTTTGATGTCCTGTCCCAGTAAAGGTTTAAAACAAGATAATGTTGTTTTCATTAGCTGTTCAAAGTTTGCATGAAAACATTGTGGTACTTGCTTTTTCTTGGGTTTTTCCCTTTCTTTTTTTTTTTTTCTGGTTTTTTATTTTGTTTTTTGGGTTTTTTTCAAACAGCTACTTTTGAAATAGTCTTTGTTGGCATACACACTATTCCAACTTTTATCCTTGATAAAAACTACAATAACTAAGGGGCAAACCTTAGTTACAAAGTAGCTCATGAGTAAATGGAATTTAATGGGGTCAATTATCCCCACATGCTTGTGTGCAGGTTTCATTAATATTAATAAGTCGTAGACATGCTATTGAGCTGAAGAATAGGCTGTCACTGGCCTCTGCATGCTGTTTTGTGTGGGCTGATTTAGGATTATTCAAGAGAACACATTCATTTCCAAACGTCTAACATGTCAGTGGCAGAAAACCCCACATTTGCCCATTATACCTGCAAGATACAGAAAGATTGAAAAAAATAGGTTAAACGACTGAAACAGCACAGATTCCGTTTGTGCTTTCTCCATAATGTAGAATCACATTACATGCATGTCTCGCCATAAATATTTAATGAAGTGGAAATGAATATGTAGCAGGCTGGGTTCTTCCCTCTAAGGGTTAAGTTCCATTTCTGCAAATTGGTTTGTGCCCTATTTCTGTTCCTGTGTCTCTGTGCATCTAGACATTTTCTTGGCATCTCTAACTCTTCTGAGGTTTCAGGAGATCTTCGGAGATTTGCTAGTAATTGACCTGTTTGGATTGCCCATGACTGGCATTTGCTAAAAGATAATACAGTCCTGCATTTTGTTGTTAAGTGCCGGTCGTGTTATTAACTTGTGGCCAAACCAGAAGAAAGGCTCAGGAGACATCATTTTCCCTCAGACAACTTCATTTGGTTCTTACCGTAATCTCCATTATAAATGAAGCACTTTGGTCTCAGCTGAAGGGAGTCACATGTTCCTTAACTTGTCAGCCGTGTTTGGCCAGTAATGAATACACCCACTTTGCTTCATTTTTTTAAGATATTACTGTACACGAAGGGTAAACAATCAACATCACATCAAAGTCAGATGATTTAACCTTCTGCCGCTTTTCTAACCACTAAAGAGTTCCTGCCAGGGCAGGCTGGGTATTGGAACACGTGTAAATGTTTTCTGAGAAAACAGAATTAGCAAATGAAGGAAACCTGATGTTTTTGCCTTAGAAAACAGGAATAATTAATAAGATTAGATCTAGCATGTCCCAAAGGAGTCTGAATGAACTCTATTTGTTTTAGTTTTATCACGTAGCAGGAACAAATCTTGCCCCCAGTAACAATAGCACAGTTCTGGAGGAACCTTCAAGTTTAGTTCTGCTGTAATTTAAACTGCTACTGCCTCAGTGTAACACACCAGGTTTCAGCAAAGCTCCTCAACTCTAGCACCATCTTTAATAGCCAAGAAAATTAAAAACAAAAATAGAGTCTGGAAACAATGAATTAACACTAGCGAGATAAGCATAGGGAATCTACTTTGTGTAACACAAGAATTAAATACTGCTGATCTTTGCAAGTAGCAATGACAACTCAAATACAATGCCTTGGGGCCTGCAATAACCTGGAGGCTAATTAACTGCAGACAGGGCTTTTTATATTACACTTTGTATTAAATAAATTCAGCACAAATCCATAGAGACCAATAAGCATTTTTAGGCAGTCTAGCTAAATTTTACCCCAAAAGTGATCAAGCTACATAGAATTCTGGCTTGTGAGATGTCTGATTAATATATTGTCCTCCAATAATACAGGTGCTTAAGATGAAAATAAGAGAAAATAAGAAATGGAGATAGAGGAAGTCTTCTGTCAGTACAACATTCATGATTTTGTATCTCTTTAAACGTAGTACGAATAGAAATATATAGAAATTTTACTTCAGGGTTTTTAAATACTGCCTTAAATGTGTCATCATTTTAAAACCAGAAGCTGATATGATCAAGCGAGTAAAAAGGGAAAAGAGAGAAGGCATAGCTTAATTTTAAGGCTCATCCTAGTCCCCCACTCTCTCACCATCTCCCAGTGACCCCCAGAGAAGCATTCCAGTAGGATACAAGCACAGTGCTGCAAGGCCAAATGTTGGGCACACTAGGGATATCAGCAGGGAACCTCTGGGGGGAAAATAAAGTCCTGCTTTGTTCCTAAAACATCTGATCGTAGTCAACCACTGGGGTGCATCCAGATTTGTGTGCAGTAAATATGGCATCAACTAAGCCACTGAAAAATTCACACTAGAAATAAATTATTTCTATTTTGGTCTCAAGGAAACGTTCCACTTCTCTTTGTAGATGTCTTTGTCTTGTTCTCCTCTCCCACACATACTCAAGAAGACTAGAAGCAGAGACAAGGCACCTTATCTAATTCCCATACTTGGCTTAAAAAGAAGTCACTGTTCATTTTTTTTATTTCCAAACCAGCAGGTATGTGACTCAGAACTGGTGAGCTGAGTTTTAAGTTATTGTAGTGAATATGTAGTGAATATTATTGTAGGCATTCTTTTTAAACACTTCTCATGCAGTTATAATACACTGAACACAGCAAGCAGGGGAAGCAAGTAGAATCTGGCTTGAATCTCTTTAGAACCTTCAGGTTAAAGAAGTTTCCCAATACTTCTCTCCCTTACAATAGTAAAATTCCTTAACAGAAAATCTATCTCCTTCCAGAGGATGTGTCAGGTATGTTCACCACCACTATCTGGTGAAGTCAGTGATGTCTTGAGAGATCTCAAATATTAATAAGAGCACCTCAATTACACCAGCATAATCTTTGCAAGACAGAGGAGGGTAAGGCAAAAAGAAAACCAGATTATCTGATATTCTTATCCCAAATTTCAAAGAAAAGGAGTCGACACTGGTGGAGTTCACAAAATTGTAAAAAATAAAATAAGCCTGTCCCTCATATAGAATCTTTCACACAGACACTGGCACTCTCTTTTGGAAAAATGAAACTTAGCCACCAATACAAGTTCATGTTTAGGACTTTCGTAGAATAACTGCAGAAATATATGGAGTAGATCAGAGAAACCTTATCTCTTCTCAAGTTACAAGCCCACTAATAAACAACTTGTCAACCTGCTGGGCTTTATCCAAGAATTAACACACAAGCAGTTTGCCATCAGCCAGTCTCAGCTGTTCACAAATGGAGGCAGGCTGGTTTCACCCCTCATTCTCCTAGGATTTCTTACATATAATGGCTGAGGAAAAGTTATCATGTTTTAATTTCCATGCCGTCAGAACGGAAAAACAAAGTACCAGAAAAGTAACAAGGATTTATATGCAGCTCCCCTTTTTAATCATTGGTGCTTGGGGTTTTTTTTAAGATTTGTAGAAGTTTCTGAGAGTCAGGGTTAAGATAAATGCACTGATCCCTGGAATTCCTGTGTTATGCACTGTTTGCACTGTTGCTCTGTCTTGACAGAGAGGTCATCATGGCATCTCCCTGCTGACAGCATCCTGCATGTCACCACTGGCAAGGTTTTGGATGAGGCTACTGGACAAATATCAACAGATAAAACCATGATTCGGGAGTTTGGTTGTTTTGGTTGTTTTTTTTTTTTGTTTGTTTGTTTTTGTTTTTGTTTTTTTTTTTAATGAAGGACTGAATTTCATGAATAAATGCATGGATTTCCAAAAAGGAAAAAAAAAAAAAAAGGAGAGTTTCTCCTGTAGTCAAGAACCTTCCTTAATAAGATCCAGACAGATTTACATTTTTTAAAAGCACAAGACTTTGGGGTTTTTCCATTTAAATCATCAACTCCTGCATAAATTACATCTGTAAGACCCATTGGCTCCAATGAAAGGGTATTCAAGAGTCCGTCTGAGTTATGAAAGGACCAGGTAAGAGGAAGTGGAAAAAAAGGACAAGCTATAGAATATCCATTAGTAAGATGACTAATATTACTACAAACTTCATTTCCCATTTCTTTGGTTTCTTTCACAGAGATTTAAAGATAATTGTAGCAAAGGTTCAGCAAGAAAAACTAAAAGAGACAAATCGTGCAAAGAGAAGTCATATTTACAAATGTTCAATATTTCCTTCTGGCTTATTGTAAATTATTTATGAGGTGCTTTTCAATATTGGAGTTCTTCATTAGTTCACTGGAGACATGGTCAAGATTAGCAATGAACTAATTGTCATAGAAAAAAATTTATTCCTAACAGTCTCCGAAAAATCAGCAGTTTGGCTTCTGTGAGTAAAAAATGAGGTAATGTAGCAAAGCCCTGACTTATGAGGGAATAGTTTTATAGATCACAGACAAATAAGATTAATGCTGTATCCCATGCTGTGCTGAAAGTGATGTCTTGCATGGTTAAAAAACATATTTAAAAACCATCTAATTTCCTTGGGTTTTCCTATGTTCTACCTTTTTTTATTACATAAACGTTTCCTGTTCCAGTAATATAACTTTTCCCTCTCACATAGCTTGCGTTTTTCTCAGCTTCAGTAATGAAAATAAGTTAGTTAAATTCGCTTTTCTAAAAGCCAGCTTCTCATTCAGAGTTCCACTCAGCTAGCAGGTTATAGTAACACTAAACTCAGGGCTGGAAATTAGGACATTGAGGACAATATCATATAGGTTTTTGCTTCTAACTGATGGAAATATTTCTATTGCTTTTTTGTTTTTCAAAATCTTGGTAAATTCTGGCCTTGAACGGATCTGGCAAATTGGTTCCAACTGAACTTGTTGAAAAACAGCTCTTTCAGGGTAATGTTTCATTTCAATACACTTTCACATAGTTTTTCTGGTTTGGACAAATAATCATCATTTAAGCCAGTTAATAACAGATCTGTAGGCAAGGCAGATGGATCTGTGTAAAGCAAGAACTTCCCTCACCAATTGCTGTACCTTCCCCTCAGCCTTTGAAAAACTTTTACAACAAATTTCAGCCCAAAATCAATTCCAAAGCAAATACCAAAAGGCTTAATTAATCACTTCGGTTTGCTTTGTATGTGTGTTCTGTTTTAAGCTGGTTGCTTTCCATCTGGTCACAAACACCAAGGCCTTTTTCAAGTTGTGAACATCAAGAAATCTGCAGAAATTGAAACAGTAAATCCAATTTTAATTTTTCATGTTTTTTTCAACTGGTCAGGCCCAGAATGAAGGCCCCAACTTTCTTCTGTGATTCACCCAGTTTGGACATCAGAGAGCATCTAAGTCAAGAGATTCAAATAGAAAATACTACTGGATAAGCTGTTATAAATGAGACTTCACAGTGACACACTGGAGAATAACAGATTGTAAACTGGAGAAAATAGGAGGGGATTCAGCACATGGCAAAAAAGAATCACTAAAAATACATACTTATGTGAAGAGAAACTCCAAAGCTTTTCAAGTTAGTTTTGCTTTATCTGTAGATACCAAGAAATGCCAGGCAATCTACAGTTACTAATTTTCACCCTATTAAAAGAAAGAGAAGAGAAAAGGGGCCATACAGTATTCTCTGGTGGCCTATAGCACTGTAGGAAACATTTTTATACAGATGTAAGAGGCTACTCATGAGTAACTATTTCACTTTTATCAGAAGGAGTTACTTCCCAAAAGAAAACACTGTATTGGTAACCTCCTTTCAGAGCTTTTATGTTTCATCTTGGACATGAAGCAGCCATGCTGTGCCACAGCCAGGCTGCACCCAGGGTGACACTGCTCACAAACACTCTCCTCTTCGGCTTGCTTCCTGCTGCTTCCACAGCAGTTCTGCCTATGTCACCATTTTTTGTAATCAGAACCGCCTTTTTTGGTTACCTAAAGGAGAATTTCTTCCCCAAAGCCCCACACTGATGTTCTCTGTACCTCCACAGCTGCTGTGCAACTGGCTCCACTTCCAGGGCACCGACTACTGATGCAACAAGCAGGCAATTCCTACACTCCCACAGAGTGACCAGGAGAATCAGAGAGGCCTCTTGACTAAATTACCTTATGGCAAATTCAGAGACTCTGACCCCCTCTCATGTTCACGAGACCTAATTACTTCCCCATAACAGTCACAACCTCTTTAGCATTTGGAGAAAATTAAACTAAATGCAACGTGCCAACATCAAATACTCAGAGGACAACTTTTAATTTAATTTCTGTAGACACAGAAAAAGGAGTTCTTTAAGGAAGTCTGTCAACTAAGAGCTATATATAACTCTTGAGGAATTCCTTAGTGATTTTCCTAGTTAAACAGATTCCCTTTAAAATACACTTGTTTGCTGCACAGGGTGGAATTACTGTAAAATCAAACAGTTATTTTTCAAAAGTCTGATCTGACGTGTGATGATAACAGAGCAGATAGTAAATACACATCCCTTAGTTTGTTGTATCGATCTGAGAAACATGACTGGGCATTGCAGAGCCAGTGTTTATATCTACTGAGAAAAGGGCCAGGATGAAGTGTTAACTGCTGGAGTTAAAGCTCTTTCTCTCATTGATTTCAGTAAGCATTTTTCCAGATCCAAAGCCTTTCTATTAAGTTCAGCGCTCTTTCAGTCAGGGCTGTGATATCCATTGAAGCCAAAGAACAGCAAAGCTTGTCTGATCTTTTTGAGACTCTGGCTTCGGTTAAATAACCCAGCGGACCCTTCTCTGAATTAGCATTGCAGAACATGTGCCAGCAGAGAGGGGACTGCTCATCTGAGAGTTATCTGGGAGTGCTCCAGAACAAGGAACCCAACAGACCATGCAAGCTGTAGGCAGCCCTAATTTTGAGCTATTACACAGTAAAGCAACTTCCCAATCTTTCATTTCTTTCCAGACTTGGATCAATTTATTTCCTCTTAGATTTACATTCCCTTTATTTATTTCTGAATTTCCACATTAAAATGAAAAAACACTATCTGACTTAGTGCTTAATTTTTAAAAGAGTGGCATTACTTCTACTGAACGACAACTCCAATCTGCACCGTTGTGAGCATTAGCAGAGGATCTGGGAAGAGACATTCAGAGGAATGAATTCAGAGGTGATAGTGTAACATGAACTGAGGAACAGGACCCACACAGACTTTGTGTTAAGGTAAACCATAAAAAGAAGGAGCAGAAGAGGAAAAGCAGTTAAGTGAATGGTATGTAACACCTAATCTAAAACACATTTATCTTTGCTTCAGCACACACAAAACTTTTGCTAGTTTCTTTTTACAGTTACTGAATACCCACATTATCTGAAGTTAGAATTTACAGTGTGGGGCTTCAAAACCTTACTAAGATCTTGAAAATAGGCTTCATAATAAAAATAATAAATAATTTGCAACCTACACCAACTCTTACACTCCTACTACATTCATCACATTTTCTCCCAGGAAGAATATCATGAATGTATGACAGCCACAGAAATACATTTGATGTACTTACATCAGAATAACAGTGCTAAAGTGCCTCTTACTACTTCAGCTCTATTTCATATACATGGGTATGTTTGCTCAGTAACTCAGCTTCTGAAACACAAAAATAAATTTACTGATTTCTACAGCTGTGAAAAGATTTCTGAAATATGGAAAATTTCAATAGCTCCTTCACTGAAAAAACCATCTCAGGATTAAAGAAATCAAGGGAAAGAGAAAAGACTAACCTAGAAAAGGCAAGCAGGCAAGTGAATAAATCTGAGCTTTATTGTGGCTTCCCAATTCAACAGAGGATTCCTACAAGGCCCTGGCCACAGTGCTCAAGCTCTCACAGGTAGGAGGACAGGGGTGGGCATGTGTCCAGTGTGCACAGCAGCCCCCATGACATTAGCCAGGGCCACGGAGCAATTGTTCCGAGAAGGAGGAACACGCAGTCTGCCACAGAACCGCATTTTTCTCTCCGCTTTCCTGCAGTTACCGCATGGAGCGCAGGAGTCAGAGATGCCATGGCACCGTAATGGAAATAAATGACTCCGCAGAGCCAGCAGCGGGAGGTGGGAGCTGGAAGCATCCTCATCCCAGCCCCAGCGGCCGCGTAAATCTGTCCCCGTCAGGAGAGCTCTGCGAGGTGCTGGCACCCGCCGCTCCCCGGGAGTCAGTGAGAGTTCAGGTGCTTACTGTGTCATCAGGCCTGACCTTCAGATGCGACACGGCCGGCACGTTTGTTTTCCCACAGCAGTGATTGCTTCAGTCAATTATTATTGCCCATCCTGGAGCGCAAACACATAAGGACTTGATTTACAGTGCAAAATATACATCCTGAATTTACTTCCTCTTTTGTTTTTGGTCTGCCGTACCATCTCCAGCTTAAAGGGATGACAGCAAATTACTTCATAGGTAAATATATCTACATATGGGGAAGGCTGAATATCAGTCATTCAGGGCATCCTGAGATGCACACTCCGTATAGCGTTGGATGAGTTGCGTCAGATGTGACAATATATTTAAGGGGTTTTGCATTTTGTTTTAAAAGTGCTCTTTTTTTCTGCTCCTACCTGAAAAAAATCATTAGCAAATTTGTTCATTTGGCAATCTAACCATTAAATCCAGTTTAGCACAGATTTAAGATTGTACATTCAGTTCTTTAAGCAATGTTTAGGTATTACCAATATACTGAAAGATAGATGAGACAGCCTCATGGTAATACAGCTTTTAACCTTTCCTCTCCTCTACCATGACGGGGGAGAATTACAGTAAATGATGGTTACCTTGTCTGCAGTATGGACAATTGATTTGACCTCACTGCATCTGATGCTCTAATGGACTTCGTGGCTGAATCCCTGGAGATATAAAATATGTCCAAGTGAATTGGGGCAGGTTAAAGAACGGACCCACTTTTCATGGCTGGCTCAAGCTGTAATAGATCTCCTGGTTGTTCTGAGAAGAAGATTAAAAATGATCAATATCCAAATCATTAAAAGAAAAGTGGTGGCTTCTGTAAATCTACCTTAGCTATATTTTTTTTCCCTGCTGAATGTTGAGGGGAGCCTATGTCGGTGACACGAGTTTCTATAACAAATGTTTACTTCTGTTCACTTTCATGTACCATGGTCCCTGTTAAGAATCAGACACTCGGGTGGCCTGAATCAGCACTGCTTTCCTGAAGTCATGCCTGTTTACACCATGAGGAATCTGGCCTTACATTTAATTAATACAGATAAAATGCCAATACTGTTATATTTCCTGGAACAGCAAATAAAGTCAAGGAGAGATTTCAGAGGAGGATGGCAACTATGGTAACTGAATGCCCTTACAGCTCTGCTAGCCCCAAATAAAAGGCCAAAAACAAAGGTCTAGTTTAGGGAGGGGAAAACAAAAAGATTGGCTGCTCTGAGCCTTTCATTTGGCAAAGTGTAATTCAACATCTTGTTTATCCCTGCCTACTCTCTCTCTCACAAATATGTTTGTGCTCTTTTCCCAGCAGGCCCACTCACGTGAGCTTGTAACATCCCACAACTCAGAGACCTTCCTCTCTGCACACAGTGTGCCAGGCAACTTCAGTGGGATTATATACACCTACAGTTCCTTCACTTCCTGGAAAGCCCAAGCCTTAAGAAGACAGCCGTACAGCTGTTCCATAGCTGACACACAGATATTAGATAAGTATTTAGTTTGCTTGAAACCTAAGAGAGCCCCAGTCTTTAACTGGCAAAGTCTGATACTGCTGGGATCTGATATTTCCATTTTTTAAATGAAGAAATAAGAGGTAATCCCAAAGTCTGTATTTGAAGATGCAGTCTATTTTCCTAGTTTTGAGAAATTTAAGCGTACAAGAATTGGACTGACCTAGCTCCATTCCATTAAATTGAGCAAATGTGAAAAATATTCTATTGTGAAGAAATAGGTTCCAACAAATTGAAAAAATTTCCTTTGTTTTATCCAGTTTTTTGTTGAACAACATTTACCTTTTGTTTTTCACACGTTGTTTGTTTAAAAATATGGATGCATAACAGCAGCCTCTGTAAGGAATGTTTGTTTATCTACACATATTTTCCTATATGAAGAAAAGTAAAGGCACTTGACAAGCTCTTTGCTTTTCTCTGGGGTTGTCTATGCCCTGTGGCTTGGGCTGAGCTGAATGCCTCACATCCGTGGGGAGAAGATGGAACAACTGCTGCCCCTCAAATCCAGCTATTCTTGTAGCTGGAAACATTGTCAGGGGCTGCAAGCATCAAGCTGTCTGAAAGGCCAAAGTTGAGCACTACATTATTGGAGTAGATGACACTTAATTCTTATTCTGCAACAATTCTAACAACTTCAAGTCCCTCACTGTCCCTTTATGAACACAGATGTCATTTTGATGGGGGGACAGCCAAAATTACAAGAAGGTGACCTGTCAGTGAACTTAGGAGCAGGTGAGGCCTGTCAGCTTCTAATTTGAAACTGGTGTCAGTCCTGAGGAATGGCTGGTATAATCACATTTGTAACTGATCCCCTATAAACTCTGCAAACATTCGCAGTGTGCCTGTTATGAGTAATATGAAATTAACAATTCGTGTTTATGACACCAGACACCAAGAGAATCAAGGAGATTTCAGTTACAGGATCGGGTCTGTCTGTCTTCCAGAGCAGAACACCACACTGCCCCACTCATAGCTAAATGACTCTGTGCTTATGTTACAATAGGCACTGTATTTATTTTGAAGACAAACTTTTGTAACTAGGTGCAAAGTGAGGACCTCAGAACCAACTCCTAGTTGAAATTACTCTTTCAAAATTTCTCTCATTCAAGCTCAGCCTTTACGATGTTTATGATTTTTAAGTTGAAGTTTGGGACCTGACAAATCACATACATACTTGCATATCGAATTTTCTGAATAACTGAAGGGAAGGCTCTGTGTAAATCTTCTCTCTCAGACACATAAATTACCAGCTGCATGAATACTGCCATTAAGACATGCACACAAGTGTAAGGGGTGGGGACAGGGCAGGATGCCCGAAAGAGGTGGAGTCACAGAGAAAACAAGACATTTGTTCACTGAGCAATTTATCCTTAATCTGTCTTCACTGTAGCTGAGCAAGAATGAACACCACAAGTTAGCCTGTCAGACTCCCTCGCTTCTCTGGTATCAGGGAACTTTGTTTCTGAAAACTAGACCTTTTATTTCCAGGTTCTGTGTTACATTGTCTGTAATTTTTTTTATTAGGAAAAGTCAAAATTGCTGTGTGTGAGGCTAGATTTGAATTAAAACAGATACAAACCTGAACACAACCTAATTAACAAAAGACAGGTACAACTGCAAATAGTCCTTTTGGAGACAATGACAGCCCCAGACCCAAGAGGAAGACTAGGATGCAAAACCCATATTCATTTTGAGTGTCTGAGAAAACATAGGAGCATTTTGTATTGCTGCTACCTGAATCTCAAGAGCACAGCCTGTGCAGCTTTAAAACGCAATAGAAATAGCCCATCATACTTCTGAATCTTGAAACCTTCCAACTATTCTCCACCACCCAAAAACTCATGTCAGAGCATCAGCCTTGAATCCTGAGGCAGGGGCTACAAGCTGTGCACACTGTCATTGATGTGCTCACCTCTGGACACGTAATACAACAGCTCACTTTAAATCTGATGCACAAATTTTTTGGTGTTTTGATAGGGCATGTAGAACCTTGATAAAAATACCATCAATTCAGAGCTTTCCTAGAACCCAGTGAAATATGTTTTTGTTTTCCTCCTACTTAAATCGTTGTAATTCAACATATGGTTTAAATAGAGAAAATGAGGACAGTTTGGGCTTTTTAGTGTTTGGGTACTTTTTTTTTTAAAACCACTCAGAATTTCTGTAGACTAACTTTAGAGGGTTTTCCACAGTGACCAGAAAACCAAGTGGGGAGAGGGAAAAAAAAACCCAACTAGGTTCCCCTCTGGAAGGAAAGGTAGAAAGTGGAAGAACAGGACAAAAACCTTTTTTGAGCTGTTCAGGGTAGACCCTGATCTTGAGCCTATTCCCCACACACAGAAAGGAACTACAGAGCACATCTGTTTTCATGACGTAGCTAATGGTATTTTGAGCACTCAGGTCCTGCACTTTCCCCTGACCTCACAGCCCCACTTTCTGTTAATACAGTTATTTTCAGGGCACCCTTGGTTTCCACCAGCTTCAGTTTTGAAATTAAACAAAATTAAAATTAGTCTTTTCAAGGCAACTGTGGAATGCACAGGAGCATTTAAAAGCAGGCAAGATGAAGGTGGGGAAAATGAGACTGTAAAGAGAGATGCCCGTTTTTAAGACTAAGACTCATTCATGTTACATTGGGGTAGACAGGAACAAGGAAGGCTGCATTACAACAAAGAGTTGAAGCATTTGAGGTTGCCTCCATGTCATGCTGAACAGAGAGTAGCATCACCCCTTGGCTCATTGCTTGGGAGATACCTGTGCACAGGTCATTCCTGTGACTGGCTGGGATGTGTGACTGGTCCTATCTCTCCCAAATGCTGTAAATGCTGGCCTGGATGTTTTCTCCCTGACCCACTGAACTTAAAATTAGTTCTACAAAATGGATTGGCAGAGCATACTGTGACCACAACCCAAAGACTTAGAAACTGGTCTGCAGAGCAGGTTTGAACCCTTGCTCTGCTTGATTCCCTCTCAGGCTCAGTGACTATTATTTCACAACTCACTGCACTTTGCTGGCTGCAGGGCACCCACACACAAATGCCCCAGTCATGGAAGAATTCCTTTTTTGCTATATACAGAAAGATCGCCCTCTCTGGGAAACTTTCCCCTCAAAATCAATCCATTTAAAAGTTAAGTTTAAGTTTTCATGACTCAGTGTTTTCTTTTAAAAAAAGAAAAAGCATGTTTCAGTCAAAAACCTATAATCAACTCAAACTGAAATGGCAAGGTTTCCCCTGCCCTTGGCTGCGTGGCAACGTGTGTGCAGCCCCAGGGAATGCATCAGCACCAATGCAGTGACCCAGTGAAAATCCTGGAAGCAGGCAGACAGCATTAAAGTCATGCATTAAGGAATGTTTGTTTACACTGCTGAGGAGGATTACAGAACTCCCCAGAAATATTTGCAATGTGATGGCTTAGGAAAAGCATGTGGGAATTGTACGTTGGACAAGAGATATGCCAGTAACAGAACTAGTGGCTGTATCTCACCCCCTGGAGCTCATCTTCTCTTCTTAAATCCCCAGGAGCCAGAGCTGCAGAGGCAGAGGGGGATGCCAGTGGCACACAGCCTTTCCCATTTCCTCTCACTGGAGCAAGTCTGCAGAATGAAGACACGGATTTACTCGAAGGAGGCAGTGTGGAAGCAGATCTGGACGTGTGTGACAGAGCTGGAAGCATCTCACTGTAATTAATCTGTAGTGAAACAAGTAGTTATTTATGCTGCACACATCTAATGAACAAGAATTAGTCATGGCTCTGATTCTCGGGCAGCTATTCGTGCAGCTTATCTAATACTGGAAAGGAAACTGCCCTGTTTTCTAATTCAAAGAGGCTGGGTGAAACAAGAACTGACTTCTGCCTTTAACTAAACATTAGGAAACTGGTTTCCATGTTCGGAAGTGTCTGGATTTATTTTTTCATATTTCTTCTTTGAGTTTTCCTGACTTTAGTCAGGAGGTGAAATGCCAGAAATACCCAGAGACACTCTACCAAACCAGACAGCTCCCCTGCAGGCACTGCAGCCCAAAGGGTGTTTTTCCAAACCACCCCTGAACTCTGAACCTTCAAATCATTTACAGATCCCTTCCATGCAGAGACAAAACCACATCCCTGCCTGACTTTTGCAAGCAGAACTGTGGTGGAGAGCCTGGATCAGCAGAGCTCCTCTGCACAGTCCAGCTGCTTTGCAAATGCAGCTCAAGACACTCAAGGCTGCTGTGGTTTCAGTTGCCTTCTGGAGCTGGGAATGGAGGAGTTGTCAGACTCTGTTTGTGCAGGATGCTGTTAAGGTCCGTGGAGCTAAGAACAAGCTGGGCACCCATTAGCTCTGCAATTATCCAAAGAAAACCTTCACCTTTTTTGCTCAGGGTATAGCCTGAATGAAGCTTAACTAGCCAAAAAACCAGGAGACACCAAATTCCAATTACAAGCACTGTCTGGTCTGATAGTATCTTGTGTAAGAAACTAAAGCCGCCTGTCCCTGGTGATAAGCTGGTTTTTATTATGAAATATAACAGTTGTATTGTACATGACTGTTCTGTACAATGCAATTTACAGAGCTGCTCTGGTGACCGCTGTCCCTGACAGGGTGCCCTTTATAACGGGACTTGTATCGCGTCAACATTTTCATTATCCTAAGAGAGTGGAAAAAGAAATATTTCCATAGTAGAAAATGCCTTTTAGGTAACTATTATTGAAGTGTGCATGAGATTGGATGTCAAAACATTTTTATTGTTAGCTGGTGGGAATTACACTGAGTGACAGCAGCAGTTTAACAACTGAGAAGCAGTGTAGTTTATTATTTTACTTGTTTTTCCTTTAGTATTTTGAAGGGATAAAGCCTGTCCTTATAAATGCACGCAGGGTCCTTGTCTCCCAGTTTTAGTACCTTCCTCAGGCTGGTACAAGAGGAACGAGTGATAAAAGAGATTAATAAATAATGCTTTAACTTCGTCTTGCTACATGGTGTCAAAGAACCCTGGCCTATTAACAGCATAAGTAATGTGCCTACAATGTTAAAATGAAGTTAAAATGAGATTCAACTCACAGTTAAAATGAAGATCAGCCGCAGCTTGGGGTGTTTTCCGTACCTTCGGGCCCGGTCGCGGTTCCGTAACCGCGGTCGGTCCGTCCTTGCCGCTGCCGCCGCCGGCCGCGGTTCCGGCGCTGGCCGCGAGGTGGCGGCCGAGGCGGGGCCATGGCCCGCAGGCCCCGCGGTTCGCGGCTGCCGGGAGCGCTTCGGCAACAACCATCAGTTCCCTGCTGCCCGCTCCGCGCTGTCCTGCTGCGCGGCTTCCAGAGGCTGCGAACAGTCCTACTGCTGCTTGTACCCTCTGCTCTACAGGCAGGGGAAAACCATTCTCTCAGAATTTACTACGCCTTCGTTATCTTCGCTTGAAAACATTACCTGCTATCACAAAACCACCCTGAAAAATCCCCAAACATTTTGACTTGAACCTTTGCCACCCACGGGTGTGGCCAGTTACCAAAGTCTCTCATATGCCCTCGCGGTTCCGTAACCGCGGTGACACCCTCTGCCTCGGGCTGTGATGACATCCCCAGCCACATTTAAGTTTTCCACATTTATTTTACCTCTGTTCTTCATTTTAGTCCTGCTAAACTATTTCTTCAATGTTTTTGCACCTCGCTTCAGCATAGACACTGCAACTGTAAACCATCATATCTGAAAGCTACAGAAGCATTTAGGACAGGAGCCCTCCCCTGAGCTGGATGTGTTTGTCAGATTGTCAGTGTGCACAGGGCTTTGCTGAAAGAGATGGGAACTACACTGTTGACACAGCATTAATGTTTCTTGCTTCCTGTCTGTTCACATCATTAACCCACACGGCTGTGTGATACCTGTGTGCCAAAGTCACAAAAACTGGCTTAAATGCCTGTCAGAGGTACTGAGGAGGTTGAGCCCATCTGAATTTGTGTTTCCACAGCAGCCTGGACTGGCGGGACCCCCACATTTCAGAACAAAAGCGTGCTTTTTTCTCCATCTCCAATATCCGACATGTTCTTAATGGTCTTTTAGATTAGGTCTTAGTTGCCATACTACAATAACAGCCTAAATTTGGAGCTATTTGGGTCAGAATGGTTTAAGGGTAACATCACGGAGGTCACAGGCTTCTGCCTGTGGCTCCAGCACCACAAAAGGCAGTGACAGTGCTCAGTGTCAAGATGCACTGGCAATGAGAGCAGCTGAGGACTGCAGTTAACCCTGGATTCAGAATATCAAGGCACTGAACAGCATTATAAAATACTAGCAGAGAAGGTGGCCAGATAAAAAGGAAAGGAAATAGAAAAAAAGAAGATGAGAAGATACAGAGAAACAAAAATAATTGAGAATTTTTAGGGGAGTTAAAAGGTCCTGATCTCTATTTTTGAGCCTATATATGAGCACGCACAAAGCAGGCATGTGCATGTTACCCCAGCACACGACCATAGGAACTGCTGCTGGACAACAAATAAGAAAAGGAAATGTGGGAGGAGATGATGACTAGAAGAGGAAAGTGGTCTAGAATAAAGGAAGCCTGGTATTTTTTGTCTTTGAAGACTGGACTTGCATGAAGTCTTACACATGGAAGAATTGACTGTTTTGAAAATAAATGCAAAGATTCACTCCTGGGTAGAGTTATTTCAAAGTAGTAAAACAGCTGGCTCTAAAAATGTTTTTGAACAGTAACAGTGAAAAACTCTTAATGGTAGCACAAATAAGGCAGCGTTAATGAATTCGGTCCTTGCTGGTAAAATACTGCCGTGCTTTTTAAGTCAAAATTTCAAACTGTTTTTGTTTGTTTGCTAGGGGTTCATCTCCCTTTTTTACTTGCTTTTAATCGAATGGGATTTTGGTTCTGCCTGTCATTTTAAAGTAGACTGGAAAAGAGTGAAAGGCCCTGTGAGAAATGAATTTAACAACCAAATGCTGTCCCTGAGAAACCAGAGCAGTTCCTCTGTGCGGGGGGGGACCAGAACAGAATGAGGGGAGTGAGAAGGGAGGGTTTGTACGCTGCTCACAGGCTCAGCTCTTGCCCAGCTCCATTTTGGTCTTTATAGACCACTGGCAAAATTTTTGAAATATTCTGAAATTTTAGATATTTGAAAGAAGCTCATCCACAAATAAGCTCATGAGGAGCTCTGGGTGATGGAAGCTTTAAGCTGTCCCTTGTCTCATTTACGTGCCTCAGGAAAATCTATCACCTTGTGTAAATCTGGTATCAGTGCCACGTGGTCAAGTTCTGCTTTATCTCCTAGGTTCTGTCCAGGTTTCCCCCTAGAAAAACTGAAACAAAATCCTGTACTTTGAGTACTGTTCACACACATGAAGTTTTAGTTTGTAGTGAATTAAAATCACCAGTGGATCTGCTCAAAACTTGTTAGGCTCTGCCTTGACTGCCAGGAAGCCTTATTTTATGTCACGGGGAAATTTGGGGCATCTTTTATTGGTTTCTCTAGTAAAAAGGTTGTGTCCTAGACCCACTCTCCAGGAGTACAAAAGTCACCCTGCTTGCTGCCAAGGACAAACCCTAGAGAAACAGGCCACTCATTCAGATATCTGTTATATCCACATCCAGCAGGCTGTTTCTTTACCAGGAGACACCAGTTTTGGAAGAATTTGATTTCAGGGTTTGAAGCAGTTCCACAGACCACTTGGGCTTGACCTTCAAATGCCTTAGATAGATACAAGCCTTGAAAATGACCCTCTGCAGCCTGGGAACTTTTGTGGGGAAAAAAAAAATAACGACCCAGGGGGTATAGTCTTGACTGTGTTGCTGAGTCAATGAATTGCAGTGCTCCAAATCGGCTGAAGCTTTAGTTAATCATGAATAAATTTCCTTCAGGTAGGAAAATATAATAGTACTAAGCCTTACAGTTTGTGAAAGTTTATGTTAAATACATGCATGTGCATATATTTATGATAGGAAAAGAAAAGGAGCCTAGAGATTGAAAAGGAGATTTGTAATCCGGTGTCTGCTATCTGGGAAGAGCAAGCAGCTGAGGAGACACATCCAGGAGCAGAGCCATGGCTTCTGCAGCCTTGCTCAGAGTCCCAGCATTACCATGCAGCCAGTGCCACAGGAACATCCCAGTGCACCCCACGAGGCTGCCAGGAACCTGACAGGAAAAACAGCTGGAGCAGCTAGAAAGCCCATCCAGCTCTCAGTGGCAGCATTTTCAGCACTGCAAACAATTGTTACCTGAACTTGTACCATTATGTAAGTAGTTTAAATTACCACAATGCTTCAATGTAAAATGCCCAGAAACAAGGAAAGACTTTGCCAGACCTTCCCAGCAGCACTGGGGTAGAATATGGATCTGGGATAAGTGTGATTTTTGTCTTAGCTGCAGCGGATCCCAACATTATGCAGGCAAACACCCAAAATGAGAGATAGGGACAATAAATTCAGTGACTTTATGTAGGCAGTGACGTTTCAGTATTGGGGGCAAAATGCTTCACAGAAGCCAAGGCACTCATTTATCTTTTCATACATCTTCACATTTTCATTTCAAAATACAGCTTTTTTGTGAGCTGTCTGTGATACCCATTCCAAACCTGAGCACATACTGTGGCTCATCTATTGCGTGTATGTTTGCAGATCACATTGTGTTCTGAGATCTTCTTTCACAGCACTCAGAATGTGCAGTTGCAAATGGAAATGTAGGCGGGGTCAGCACTGAGGGGTTTGCATTTAGCATCGACTACTGGAATCCCAAAACTAGAAACGAGCCAGAGGAAACCAGCAGTGCTCTGCTTTGCATATGCTTATGGCCCAGGAGCAATTCCAGGGACCCAGGTCTGATTTCTCAATTCTGCACATGCACTCCTGCAAATTTTTTCAATATCTGCATGGAGAAATATGTAGGCATCTGAGAGCTGGATTCAGATCTGAAATAAATATTTACTTCTATGAATTAGGAGTAGACAAATGCTCTGTGATCATCACCTTAACAAAACCAGAGCTTTATCTCTACAGCTGAAAAATTGTGTTTGAACAGAACAATCGCAAGATCTGCAAGCATACCCTCCAACTCTCACTGTTTTCAGTACAGGCACCTAAATTGAAGTGAAATATGTAAATCTCATCCCTGTTGTTTTATGTCAGTGACAGGATTTTGTTCCTGTTAAGATTATTTCTACCGTGATGTCAAACTCTGTGACATAAAGGAAATGAATATAGCAAGAAAGTCAAACTGTCTACGCAAAATATGTTGACATACCTGCTCTATCTTCCCTAGCCTTTTCTTTCTATCTTTACTTATTTGTTGTGTTTCTTCCTGTGAACTGTTCCAGTCACTCTCAACTAAAAAACCTCATTACAAAATCAAGTAGGATTTTCTTTCTTTTTTCAAATTGATGCCAGCTTATTTAATTTCAGGCAGAAATTGAGCCTTGTCAGGACTGACTAATTCTTCCAGCTTGTCTGATTTAAGACACTAATACAAGGAAAATATTTAACAGTACTTAAAAATTTGTTTTAGTAGTAGATACATGAATTTGAGACCAACACAGTGAAGTTCTGCAAAGCCTACAGCAACTTCATGATCTTCAGTATTTACACAAGCTGACTAATCCAAGAGCTTTCAGCAGCCAGCCAGACACAGAAACACCCAGCTGCTGTGGCTGGTTCATGCAGGGTTTGTCTTGTGAACGTGGAATTCTTGCCACAACACTCTTGTAATCACTCTAGCAGTAATTTCAGACAAACTGCTCATTAGGTGATAGCCTCAAAGCACAAAAGAAGCTTCAATCTTTTAGTTATAAAGCATTTTCTCTTTTCTTTTCTTTTCTCTAAGGGCTAAGTGCTCTGTGAAAGTTCTTGACTGCGAATAGCTCACCCTTCCTTCCAACCCAGGCTCTGATATGCTGTGAGCTGGCTCCAAAAAGCCATTCCCACACAGTTCTGCCGCTCACCCACTGACCCAGGCACTCACTGCTACTCTCAGTGGGGTGCTGTTAGCCCAGCCCTACTTGCATATTGGACAAATCCCTCTTTTTTTTTTTTT
>VYZQ01025794.1:25834-41563 GCA_013400655.1 Mystacornis crossleyi | reverse complement strand
CCCAGGGAGGAATTTCTTCCCTACAAAATGACTTCACAGCCATTCCTGCTGGAATCTCCCACACCCAGAGTGGATCCTTTCTCAGGGCTGGTGCCCCAGCTCAGGATTTGTGCTCCTGGTGAGACTTTATTTCCTGATTTTCACTTACAACAACCTTACTTTAAAATGGGGAAATGATGTTTTTCTGGATAACTGGATGATCCTGCCAATTGTGTTTGGCCTCTACCAATCACATCTCCTGTTTAATTTGTTACTCTGCAACTTGTACTATGAATATGTACTACGTACATATTATATTTTCATTACTTCAGAATTCTTTGAGCTTCCTACTGATATCTAAGCTATTTCTATTTACTTCTAAATTATATTCCAGCTCATAATCTGAAACACTAATCAATATTTTGGCTAACTCAGGACCACGGCACGATGGCAAGGACTGCCCACAGGGCATTTCTCAGTCCTGGTGAACTCGGATTTGGAATAACCCCTATGGATAGCAGCTCTCCAGCCCAGCTCCTTATCCCAAACTTTGCCTTGACAAAGGGAAGGCATTTCCCTGCACCCTGCTGCCCTGGTGGCCCAGCCCCAGCTGAGGTGTCTGCTTATGCAGAGTCATTATCCCAGGAGATTACAGCTAAATCCCTGTTAGGGTGAATTTCAACTCTGCCTGCTGGATTTGCAGAGATTAACTGCAAAGCACCTTAGCTCTTGCTCTGCACCGGAGTTTCACGAGTGCGGAGTTTAAAATTCCAAAGGGGCACTGAAACTGGACAACCTGACCACTTAATCACCTTCCACTGTAAACTGACATAAACCAATTAACTTTCCAGGCAGAAAGAGTCCAAGCTGGTGTAGAAAGAGGCTGTGAGAGTTGCTGCGGCGGCTGTCTTCTAAAATCCTCATCATCTGCAGCCAGGGAATCCCTACAAGTGGTATTTATTTCCTCACTTTAGATATCACATCTCAATTTCCCCTTCAGCCTCTGAGGAAAAGGGCAACATAAGAAAGCCAGAAATTGAGGTTTTTCCTGCTGGCCTGGAGGATCCAGCATCACCCCATCTAACCCTGGCGCACAGGGATTGCTTTTTGGAAGAGCTTTCTTTATGATCACTGTATTTTGATGATTTTCATCCCAGGAGCTTTTATTCAAAGGGAAGATCTCAGCAGGGAGAGGTCTGGGAGCTGTGGCAGAGCAGCACAAAGGAAAAGGAGAGCAGCGGCAAATAAATGCAACAAGTCTGAACCCTTGGTTTCCCTGGATAACTGAGGGGGGAGAAAGGTTAAGAGCAGCCAAGCCAGGAGCCCAAACTTCCTGGGGGAGAGAGCAGCATTCCTAATAAAAAAGCCCTGTTTGTCCTGCAGCTGGAAAACAAAAGCAGGCACTGCTTAACATGCAAGGCACAGCCTGGCACTCAGAACACCTTCCAGCCACGTGCTTGAGTGTGGCAACTTTGCAGCACTTGGACAAGGGTTCTGTTAGGAAGGAACCAAGGGCACGGTAAATTTGGGCAACAGCAGCTGGCAATGTCACTGAACCAGCCTGGGGCTGGTTCTGTGATGGATTTACAGTTTCTGTCCTTTTTGACATAAAATTATTGCCTGGCCACGATCCTGCTGATCAGTGATGCTCCAACAGGACCTTCGAAGATCTTATTTGTGTAGTTAAAGAGTCAGACTCAGCATGTGGGAATAATGTCGAGGAAAGCTGGCCCACGGACCAAAACAAAGCTGGCAGGCTACCCTGGGTGCCAACTGGGAATGGTAAATAACCTCGATTTCAGTTTACTTACAGAAATGCAAACTTGAAATTAAGATGAACACATCTTAATCTCACAACTACAAACGGAGATGTTGCTAGTCAAAAATTAATACTTAGTTGCATATTAACAGTTCCAGGTGGAGACAAAATTCCAGCTCATTTTAGCATCCTTTCCTTTCATGTTGTAAAACTGAAGATCATCAGCTGTGGTCCTCAGGTCTCCCCTGTGGCTGGAGAGCACCATGCAACCAGATCTTAACACCACATGATTTTAAAGCACTCATGATTCACATCTTAATCCCCAGGGCCAGAAATGCACTTTTCCAGCAGTTTTCTTGGTATTGTTCAGCTCTTCTGAGCATGAGGCCACTGAGCTTCTCCCCGAGACCTGGCTGGAGTCAGGAGATGTTTCAGAGTCCCAGCACTTGGACAAACCCACAGCTGCAGGGACAAGTTTGCTTGTATTGCTCCCTGTTCTGCAGGGCACTTTCTTACCAGGTAACACAAGCTGTTAATCCTTCTCTTTGAAGGGCAGGGAACGTCCAGTCACTTCATATTTACAGTGAAGAAAAAGGATTTTCCTAAACTCTGATAAACTACACTGTGGTAACCACCAGGGAACAGATATTTGCAATTACAGAGAAACCCCACAAACCAAGCATCCCTCAAACTCTCCAAAACAAGGAGGCAAACACATCGACATTTATTTAAAACCAGTGCTTTGTGTTTGCTAAAGAAACCCTCTCTTTTGAGTCCCCTCATTTCTTGGGGCCAAGAGGATTTTGCCACTCAGGAGGGTTGGCAAAGCAGTCCCTGCACTGCTCTATTTAGGGCAGTGCTGCTAAAATGTAGCAAATATCTGTAATCAAGTTTCCAGTGGCTCTGCCCTCTGTAGATCACCCCCCTTGGATCTCTGGTTACGTACCCAGGCTGTACCTGCTGCTCATTTACCACCCACTTATTCTTCCACACGTTTTCACCTCCCATTTTTCCTGCCTTTTCAGAACGTTTTCTGACTTTAGAGCCAGTTCTGTCCTAGCACTTGGAATTCACGTGGACAAAATGCTCCAAGGCAAATTCCTGCTGGCAAGGGCAGCCCTTGGGACCCGCTGCTGCAGCTCTGCCTGCGAGCTCAGCTCTGCACGTACGTGAGCGACTGCACGATCCAGGGGAGGATCCGAGACATTCCCAGCCCTCCACGCTTCCCAAAACACCTCATCAGACCCCAGCACGGCTCTACCCCCGGGACTCTGCTTCTGGGATGGAGCTGAAGTGTAAACGATGGAGAACTCGGTGCCTGGAATGCTGCCACATCCCACCAGGCCCCATCCAAAAATCCACCTAACACTTCATCCCAGGGAACAAGTTTCCCAGTCTGCTTATTCGCAGTGATCCACAGGGATCCTGTCTGTGTGTGCACTCAGGAATGCTGCAGATTCCAACTCCAACCCCTTCCGAGAACAAATAAATAAACCAGCGCCTGCTGCTTTTCCATCGGGGGAGGCTGCTCCAGCCATCACTTCCAGAGGTGCACACAGCATCCAGGGACACTGGGCAATGGAATCAAATCCGAGCAGCTGGCACACATCATAAAAGATAAATTTCTACATGGCTTTAAAAAAACTCAAACCAGTTTATTTGCTCCTTTATGCCCTAAGAAGGCAGCAATCCCAAATTACTATTTTTTCCCTAAGAAGTCAGATATTTACAGGCAGTGGGGCACTTGGGAATTTGAAATAGGTGGCTCTGGGGTTCTACCCTAAGCACCAAGCGCCCTCAGCCTCTCTCTCCTTTATGGTCCATGAGGAGGAATGTTTGCTGCTGGAGAAGGGGATAGTTTTCATTTGGAAAAGAGCAAATGCAGGGAGAAGCCTCCCTTTGCAAACTCGATTTCAGCACACCTCATCCTACCAACATCACATTCCCTGCTGGGACTCCCCTCGGCTACCAAGTGACGGGAGCAGAACTCACCGAGGGAGGGATCCCCCGGCAGTGAGATGCATTCCAGTGCTGTGGAAGGGAACGCTGCTCCCTCCCAGCACCTCACCGCCAGCACGCCGTGCCGCTGCTTTGTGTTTTAGCTGGGAAACCCAACGATAGCCAGAAGGAAGAAGAAGGAATTAGAGCAAAGTCGTGTTTGCTTCCGTACCTCCACCCTGGCCAACGTCCGCTCACTCCCGCAGGCAGGGAGAAGCTCCCGCGGGTGGTTTTCCTGCTTGGACCGCCAGCCGTCCCACGCCAGCCCCGCCAGCTCATCTGTCACTCACCGCGTTACTTCCACGCCGCGGACACGCCGAGCGCCAGCGATTTCCGCCGGCGCTGCGCGGCCCCGCTGCCGGCGGGCGGGGAGCGCACCCCGGGGCGGCGGAGCGCCCGGTGCTTACCCCGTTGGCGGCGGCGATGCGGACGATGAGCTGGATGGCGTCCCTCATGTAGAAGCGGCCGTCGCCCCCCACCACGAGCGTGGCGTCCTGGCGCTCCGCGGGCGGCACGGTGGCCAGGATGCTCTGGATGAAGTTCTCGGTGTAGTTGGCATTGCTCTGGAACACCGTCACCCGCTTGCGCAGCCCGCTGGTGCCCGGCTTCTGGTCGCCGTAGGGCTTCGTCTGCACGGTCACGATCCGCACCATGGCCGGCGCCGGGCGAGTTCCGGGAGCCGGGGGGGGACCGCGGCCGCCCCGGCCCCGCCGCCGCCCCGCGACCGCCCCTTAAAGGCACCGCCCGCGCTCCCGGCCCGGCACGCAGCGGCCGCGGGCGGCAGCGCCCGTGCGCTGTCCCGCCCTGCTGTGTCCCAGCCTGTCCTCTCCTGACCTACCGATGCTGCCCCGCCACAGCCCCGAGCACCTCCGTGTCCTGGTGCTCTGCTCGATCCGAGCCAGCGTCGNGTTATTTGCTCCTTTATGCCCTAAGAAGGCAGCAATCCCAAATTACTATTTTTTCCCTAAGAAGTCAGATATTTACAGGCAGTGGGGCACTTGGGAATTTGAAATAGGTGGCTCTGGGGTTCTACCCTAAGCACCAAGCGCCCTCAGCCTCTCTCTCCTTTATGGTCCATGAGGAGGAATGTTTGCTGCTGGAGAAGGGGATAGTTTTCATTTGGAAAAGAGCAAATGCAGGGAGAAGCCTCCCTTTGCAAACTCGATTTCAGCACACCTCATCCTACCAACATCACATTCCCTGCTGGGACTCCCCTCGGCTACCAAGTGACGGGAGCAGAACTCACCGAGGGAGGGATCCCCCGGCAGTGAGATGCATTCCAGTGCTGTGGAAGGGAACGCTGCTCCCTCCCAGCACCTCACCGCCAGCACGCCGTGCCGCTGCTTTGTGTTTTAGCTGGGAAACCCAACGATAGCCAGAAGGAAGAAGAAGGAATTAGAGCAAAGTCGTGTTTGCTTCCGTACCTCCACCCTGGCCAACGTCCGCTCACTCCCGCAGGCAGGGAGAAGCTCCCGCGGGTGGTTTTCTTGCCTGGACCGCCAGCCGTCCCACGCCAGCCCCGCCAGCTCATCTGTCACTCACCGCGTTACTTCCACGCCGCGGACACGCCGAGCGCCAGCGATTTCCGCCGGCGCTGCGCGGCCCCGCTGCCGGCGGGCGGGGAGCGCACCCCGGGGCGGCGGAGCGCCCGGTGCTTACCCCGTTGGCGGCGGCGATGCGGACGATGAGCTGGATGGCGTCCCTCATGTAGAAGCGGCCGTCGCCCCCCACCACGAGCGTGGCGTCCTGGCGCTCCGCGGGCGGCACGGTGGCCAGGATGCTCTGGATGAAGTTCTCGGTGTAGTTGGCATTGCTCTGGAACACCGTCACCCGCTTGCGCAGCCCGCTGGTGCCCGGCTTCTGGTCGCCGTAGGGCTTCGTCTGCACGGTCACGATCCGCACCATGGCCGGCGCCGGGCGAGTTCCGGGAGCCGGGGGGGGACCGCGGCCGCCCCGGCCCCGCCGCCGCCCCGCGACCGCCCCTTAAAGGCACCGCCCGCGCTCCCGGCCCGGCACGCAGCGGCCGCGGGCGGCAGCGCCCGTGCGCTGTCCCGCCCTGCTGTGTCCCAGCCTGTCCTCTCCTGACCTACCGATGCTGCCCCGCCACAGCCCCGAGCACCTCCGTGTCCTGGTGCTCTGCTCGATCCGAGCCAGCGTCGTGGAATCACGGAATGGTTTAGGTCGGGAAAGAGCTTTAAGATTTTTCAAGTCCAACCGTTCCCCAAGCACTGCCAAGGCCACCGCTTAACCCGAGTCCCCAGGTGCCACATCCACGCGGCTTTTAAACCTCTCCAGGGCTGGAGAATCCACCACTGCCCTGGGCAGCTGTGCCAGGACAGGACACTTTCCACCAAGAGATTTTCCCTGAGATCCAATCTACACCTCCCCTGGCACAACTTGAAGCCCTTTTTCCTCANGGAGGGATCCCCCGGCAGTGAGATGCATTCCAGTGCTGTGGAAGGGAACGCTGCTCCCTCCCAGCACCTCACCGCCAGCACGCCGTGCCGCTGCTTTGTGTTTTAGCTGGGAAACCCAACGATAGCCAGAAGGAAGAAGAAGGAATTAGAGCAAAGTCGTGTTTGCTTCCGTACCTCCACCCTGGCCAACGTCCGCTCACTCCCGCAGGCAGGGAGAAGCTACCGCGGGTGGTTTTCCTGCTTGGACCGCCAGCCGTCCCACGCCAGCCCCGTCAGCTCATCTGTCACTCACCGCGTTACTTCCACGCCGCGGACACGCCGAGCGCCAGCGATTTCCGCCGGCGCTGCGCGGCCCCGCTGCCGGCGGGCGGGGAGCGCACCCCGGGGCGGCGGAGCGCCCGGTGCTTACCCCGTTGGCGGCGGCGATGCGGACGATGAGCTGGATGGCGTCCCTCATGTAGAAGCGGCCGTCGCCCCCCACCACGAGCGTGGCGTCCTGGCGCTCCGCGGGCGGCACGGTGGCCAGGATGCTCTGGATGAAGTTCTCGGTGTAGTTGGCATTGCTCTGGAACACCGTCACCCGCTTGCGCAGCCCGCTGGTGCCCGGCTTCTGGTCGCCGTAGGGCTTCGTCTGCACGGTCACGATCCGCACCATGGCCGGCGCCGGGCGAGTTCCGGGAGCCGGGGGGGGACCGCGGCCGCCCCGGCCCCGCCGCCGCCCCGCGACCGCCCCTTAAAGGCACCGCCCGCGCTCCCGGCCCGGCACGCAGCGGCCGCGGGCGGCAGCGCCCGTGCGCTGTCCCGCCCTGCTGTGTCCCAGCCTGTCCTCTCCTGACCTACCGATGCTGCCCCGCCACAGCCCCGAGCACCTCCGTGTCCTGGTGCTCTGCTCGATCCGAGCCAGCGTCGTGGAATCACGGAATGGTTTAGGTCGGGAAAGAGCTTTAAGATTTTTCAAGTCCAACCGTTCCCCAAGCACTGCCAAGGCCACCGCTTAACCCGAGTCCCCAGGTGCCACATCCACGCGGCTTTTAAACCTCTCCAGGGCTGGAGAATCCACCACTGCCCTGGGCAGCTGTGCCAGGACAGGACACTTTCCACCAAGAGATTTTCCCTGAGATCCAATCTACACCTCCCCTGGCACAACTTGAAGCCGTTTTTCCTCATCCTCTCCCTGTTCCCTGGGAGCAGAGCCCGACCCCCCTGGCTGCCCCTCCTGTCAGGGAGATGTGCAGAGCCACAAGGGCCCCCCTGATCCCCCTTTGCTCCAGCTGAGCCCCCCCAGCTGCCCCTGGTGGTCCAGAGCCTCCCTGTCCCCATGGCCACCAGCAGGATGTCCCCACGGGCCTTACAGACAGGCCCTGGCCTCAAGTGACAACCCCACACAAGCAGGAGCCCCCCAGTGCCCCAGAAGGGGGAGTCAGGGAAGGTCAGCATTAGCAAAGCCTTGAAGAAACTGAATTTTGTTTTGGCTCTACTTCTCAAAAGAAAGGTAACATTCCAGAAATTTAAATTACCTGTTACAGATATTTTTGTCTCCTAAATGTCTCTCCTCAAAGAAAATAAGCTGGTAACTCTGTTCAGCCTTAAAAAGCTGGAATTTTTCAGTCTCAGTGATTCCTGGATTTGGAGCAAACTGGAAAAGACTCTGCACATACAACCAAGATCTCTAATCTCACCTCCTCCAGGGAAGGAAAGGTAAAACCTGCCGTGGAGAGTTTGCCTACATCCCAACTTAAAAAATTGGATAATTAAACCCTTCCTAGCAGCAGGGGGATCAGAAAATCAATGAGGTTCCCTGTGTATTGCTGTGCCACGTTTTTTACCTGCAGCAAACCCAACTCTTTCCACGTGCAGTGATTTCTCACCTAAACCCTCCTTCCAGCTTTAACCATTCCTAAAAGGCAGAGAGAGTTGCATATGAATTCCTGCCACATCTAAAAAGGCTGATTTTACAAACAAAAGAAATGTAAATAATGGGCTGCTCACTTTGCAGTGTCTGTTCCACAGAATGTCTCATTATTTCCCAACTCCTTCTTAGACAGGAGCTGAGAATTTCTGATTTACCCACACCTTGCCTGAGGCAGCATTTGCAGAGCTCAGCCAGAGCTAAAAATCACAAAATATTTTTGGGGCCTCAACTTCTTTTAGACAGTTCTGAAAATGGAAACGATACCTGTGGTACTTGCTCAGGAAAAAAATATGGAAAACTAAAAGCTCTCCAGGAATCCTGCCTGAGCACCAATGGCTGCAGTGTGTAAATCAGAGCCCAGCTCTCGTTTTGTCACTGACATTTACTCACCCAGTGTAAGATTACAGCAGAGAGCAGGAGTTAGGGCAGATAAAAATAGCTCTGCAACACGACTTGCTGCCCTCACACAAGAGGTCCCATACATTTAATGGCTATTTTAAACTCAAACACATTTTAAGCATCCAGTGATCAGGGTCGTCATTTTTTCCCCACATTAACAGATATTTAGAGGAATCAGAAAAATATAATAAGCTGAATGGTTTTAGTACCTCAAAGCTGGTTTTCATTGCTGTTGCAGCCTAAACTTGGTGCACTTCAGTGTTCTTATTTCAGCTGCCCTGGGAATAATTAGTTGCTGTTCACTGCCAAGAGCCCAAGACAAACCTTCATTTTTCTCAAATGGTGTTATTTTCTTACTGCATACGAAAAGGCAGACTTTATTTTATGTAAAAGAGTATAAAATCAGGCAGTAATTACAGAACAAGGGTAAGATAAGGATTATCAGCAAAATGACAAAAAGGGGAAAGAAGCAAATCCTTTATCAGGTGACAAAATAAAACGAGCCTCATCCCTTTACACCTCTCACATCAAAACCACAACACCACGTTTAATTAGGAACACATTCAACCAAGTTTTTCCTCAGTGAAGCAGTTCCAGCCTGTGATGGAACTACAATCCACGGCATGGAAAACGAGAGCATATTTAGGGAAACCAGCCTTTATAAAGCACAGTTATATTACAGCTGGCAGCTGGATTACTGAACAACACTAATTTTTATTGTGCCTCAGTGTTGCCACGCCAAGATCATCCAGAAGTATAAATGTATGCCAGCTTTTTGAGAAGGACAAGACTATGAATTGCCTGAAAGCTGCCCAAAGCCATTCCTGGTGCAGTCTGGCTGCTGCCAAGCCTGGCACTGGGAGGTTTAACACACAAGGGAGTGCACACAGCTGTAAATCCACTCCTGCTGCTCGTCGAGGGGCATCACGTGCTGAGAGACCTGGCACAAAAGACAGCAGAGGTGAAAGAGAGTTCTCTTTATTGGAAAACTGTTACCCAATGTGCTGCGCAGGCAAAATGTTTAGTACTTGTATCACTAAATAATAAACATTCATCATGTACACTGACAGCTGATATTTAAAAGTTACTGTTGAATTTAACAGCAAAATGTCCAGAAGGATTGAGCCTACAAGTTTAGACTGAATGAAGCCTAAATTCAAATTCAAAAGCACCTTACAGGATGAGGCTATGGGTATCTAAAGTGTCAGCAGCAATTTAAAGAGGCCCCAGCCTTGCCTGTGTCATGGGACTGCTCTGTTTGCAACAGGTTTGAATGAATCCAACCCTGGAAAGCTGGGAAATATAAAATAGCTTGGATGCCTCTGCTTTTAAACAGAGAGTAGTTTTAGAAAACTAAAACCAGGGAGTTTATTCATAAATAAATGAAGAAAAACATCATCTGCATTTGTAATGCATTTTCCATCCCTTAGAACCCTCATTTGGAATTGTCACTAAAGCCAGCCCAGCTCTGCAGCAGGGCTCAGCAACCAAACTGTCTCGTGGTTGACATGATCCCTAAATCAAGTTTAACTAAAGTCAGCCACCTGCAAATCACACTGTGCACAAGGACTGCAGTACATGTATTTCTGTTTCTGATTAGTGCATGCTCAGTCTGTTTCTCCCAGCAATTTTTAATCCCATGTATTGATGCCTAAGTGAAAAAGAAATCAAACACAGCCTTAGAAAAAGATTATTAAAAATATTACTGAATGCAGGTATAGAATGGACAATTGAAATAGGCTCACGTAGGAAAAACTGAGCAGTTATGGACTTTTATAGCAAACTGCACAGGAAAACAGGGACACATCAATGATCAGCTTTGAAATATTCAGAACTGCATCTGATGTGCTCTGGGCAGAAGATGCCACTCTCCACATGCTCATTATCATGATAAAAGCCCTACAAAAGGAAACCATAGAGATGTCACCTGATTTTCTCTGAAGTTGGCTAAGCAATGAAAGAACCTCACCATCATGGATTTTGGAGCCACTTCCACGGCAAAAACTGTCAGTCCCCTATTGTTGAGGCAGTTCATACTCTGCTCATTGTTGACATGAATTATCACTTTGTTTTCAGACTGCAGGGGAAAAAACATGAAGGAACCATTAGTCTTTACTGGTTAAGTGTCTGTTCTTCCTGTAACAACTGCACACTCCTTGTACTTCCTGAGACTTCGCTGGTTTTTTTACAGGATAAAAATGCTTAAGGATACTCTTTGAAGAGTAACAGATACTCTTTGAAGAGGGACAGTTTCAAACGTATCCTAGCACCACATTCCTGGTCAAAAGTCATTTAAAACTCATTGAAACGACACGAGGACTTGTGAAGATACAACTTGGCCTTGCTGAAGTTGACGCCGCTGGCCTCAGCCTGTCCAGATCCCCCTGTGGAGCTTCCCCAGCATTCCCACCCAGCTTGGTGAGATCTTCAACCCAAACCCAACTGGTGTGAACAGAGTGGGCAGAGCTCTGAAGCAGAGAGCATCCAGTTGTCTCAGAGCAGCCCTGACCTCCCTCTCTGACATATCCCCAAACATATAAATAACTCGGGACCATCCACCCTAAAGGGCGAAGTGCAAAGCCAAATCCAGAGTTCCAGGAGCCTCAGCATCCAGTGCTAATATTAGTCCCCCAGCCCACCCCCTCTTGCATGGCTGTGCATTTAAAAATACACTTCTTGCTGTGAGCTTTTAAGATTTAAAGCATCTGAAGTTTAACATCTTATCGTGCTGGGTTTATTTACTCACAGCTCCTTCCTGAGAAGGAACAGCACATTCATTGTGATCTGTGGAAAAAGGTGTAAAATCTCTGCTTCTCACCAACCACTTCTACTCGAATTTTCAACTTTTAGCTTGAATTACTAATAAAGTACACCTGAAGAATAATCAGGTAGAATCTCATCCATAACACACTCCTGAAAACCACTGCTCTTTGACTTTCTTATGGACACTGAAAATATTCAATAGTATAAATGCTGTGCTCTTTGCTCTCATTGCATTTCCTGCTGTTAGTGTTTGTTTTCTCATGTGATCATGATATTGTATGAAAATATCGAAAAATTGGAATGGGAACACAAAAATATTCAGATTCTGTATGGCATTTAGAACTGCTTGCCTCATTACAATCATCTCTCCCTTCCAGGAACACTGATCCAGGCTCTTCTGAAGTCACAAGGAGCACCTCGGGAGGGGTTGTTTTATAAAACAGACAGAAAAACTTGATATCAGATAACGCAATTCTCAAATATTTTGAGAATACGACCCAAGGAAAGAGGAGGAACAACAACAACAGGCACGAGCACAGAGCACATTACGGAAGTTTCAGGCCATACCTTGTTCTCAATCACAGAGCTGATCCTGCTGCCTGCCTGGGAAGTGTGGATGATGATGTTCTCAGAGCCATCCAGCACTCTGGCCTCTCCTTTATTAACCACAGCCCTGCAGAGAGCCCTGCTGAGCTGGGAGCCCCCCGGCTCCAGGGACACGGCTCTAATTCTGGGTTTGCACCTCTCTGCACAGACGTCAATGACAAAGGGGCAGGCCTGCAGTGAAGAAGATGAGTTTTAGCATCCCTTGAGCTGGAGTTTTTCCCCTCAGATTTTCCCCCACAGCTCCTAAGGATTTTCATATCTGACCTAGAATGACCCAATCCAAGTATTTCCCTGAATATTGAATATTCCAAACCTGAGAGCTGTGGCAATGTTTTACACCAAATGAAAGCTCAGGGCAACTGGCATTTCTCCTGCCATTCACAGTACACTGACACGCAGCTCAACACAGCAAACCCTTCCTTGGACAGCAAAATGTTCAGAAATTAGGATGAAATATGAAGGTATTCCAATGTCTGAAATAAACCTTTCTCCTTCACCTGTCATACTGTTGCTGTTTGTGCCACCTGACACAGATTTAACACTCTGGGAGTAGCTTGGCTACATTTTACTCCTGGTGTAACAATCAGGAGTTTGCATTTTCTTCGACTCAGTCACAGCACCTCAGCTCCTTTCTAAAGCTGTTGGAATCCAGCAGGATTTCTCACGTTCTGCCTCAGAGCTCCCAAAATATCCATCTTAAATTATTTGAAATCAAGGAATTAAAGGTAAGCGAGAGACACAAATTAACAGCTGGAGATTTTTAGATTAATTACTGAGGCATTTAGAGAGCTGTGCTGTCCTTTGGAAAGCAAAGGCTGGAGCCAGAACCCACAGCTGGAATAAGGCACAAAACACCTTCCTGAAATTCCTAACTGGAGCAAAACCTCCCCAAAATGCTCTTTCGTGGAGCAGGGCTCTCTCTTGTGGCTGAAATGCAGAGAAACAGCCATGCAGGGGCTCTGCCAACCACAGCTCAGAAGAAAAGGAGAAACTGCTCATCCTTAAATCCCTCACCACCATCCCAAGATTTTCACTGAGAGACTCAACTGATCTCTCTCATACTGGCTATTTTTAGGTCTTCATATATTTTATATAGTGACTATACTGACCTGTTTAACAAAGTTAAATAATATTATCAGACTATGATCCTAAAAATCAGCTTTTCCTGGGAATTAAAGGATTTCATTATCTGCATATTTAATGCTTTAATTTTTCATAATTTTTTTTGTCTTCATTAACGACATCCTCTTTCTTTAGAGAGTTGCGGTAACATCAGAAGTAATACTATATCTATAAAAATAAATAAAATAATAAAATAAAATCTGTAAGTGCACAGAAACATCAGAGAAATAATCCCCGGTCCTGTAAAGTAAACAGTCTGTGACCCAAACCCAAAAATTTTAATGAAGCATTAAAATTTCATGTTGAACACCTTCAGACACTGTTCTGAAAGGCGACAGTAACAGAAACAATTATGTCTGGAAAGTAGGAATTCTGAATCATGTGGGAAAAAATTACCTTTATCCACTTCTCTTGCGGTTCGGGCCACAAAAGTGACTTTTTAAAGGAGAAAATGTCCTGTATTTTCTGAATTTGCTGACAGGTCACTGTTTACCATCCTTATCTTACCCCTCCCCACCCACAGAGTGCATGGGTTCTTTCACCAGACACAATCCAAAATTCCTTCCTCTACAACCCCACAAACTCCCGGCTTCCTCTGGAGCAAAAGGAAAATTTCCTCTTTCAAGGACCCAAGTGCTGTCCTAAGAATCGGGATAAGGAGGTGGCAGTGGAAGCCCTGGATGTTTGCAGTGGATCCCTGCCCTCCTGCAATCAGCCTGTGGCAGACACAAAGAGTGCAGCACTTAAATGTGCAGTGATTTTTGCTCTGTGACTCTCCTACCTCTGTCATTTCTAAGGCTTTGTTGTAGCCCAGCGACAACAAAGTGACCCAAAGGTCCCAAGGATCCCCATCCCGGTCGTTGGCTTCCATGAGATTCAAATCCATGAATCCTTGTCTCGTTAGTTCATTCTTCTTCATCTCAAAATTCTCTATTTCAAAGGAATAGAAACAGCATTTAAAAGTTTGTTCTCTCTGCAAACACCTTCACCCTTCCAAAGCCACAATCCCACTCCTGTTAACAAGGTTTAAAAGATGGAGCCAACTTGCAGCCTCGGGGTCTCCAATATAATTTGGGAAAGAATGTCCTTGTCCAGGCATGTGCAGTTTGCAGAGCTCCCCTGTGGGTTTGGGATAATGCCTACAAAGAGCTTGGATAACCCAAAAAAGGGGGAGATTTCGAAACAGAAAGAGAGTTCATCTTGATTTCTTTTTCTAAAAGTTTGGGGTTAAGGTTTGCAGAATGGGGTATTTTAGGAATGGGAAATGAAAATCAGCTGGAGACAGCACCTTTAAATGCTTCAGCTCCTTGATACAGAAATGATTTACTTAGTTCCTAAAAAGCAACAAAATCCCAGTAATCCTAACACCCCTCTCTAGAGAGAATATCATAGATCCACCACTCTAATGTCAGCAAACACATAATTGAAATGTCCTCGTGTCAGGGACTTTTAAAAATGATTTTCTCATCTTCATAACAATGCTAAATCTTGACTATATATTATTAAAAAGGGATTACCAATTTAATAAATCTATCCAAGGGTACAGATGCTGTAATAAATGGCTTGAACTTTGGTGTCAAGATTGATGATATTCGTGTGAACCCTTCCACTGATTGATGACCTGGTGAAACATTCCCCAGCTTCTCCTCTTTCCTCTCTTATTTATTCACACATTTCCACCCCTCCTACTTGTGTGGAGATCAGAGGCCTCGCCCTGACAAAGCCATCAAGTGTGGAAAAAGCACATCCAGGGATGAAACAGAGGAGAAATTCAGTTATAGAATTGTATTTTTGTAGGAGTTTTCCATCAGTTAGGAAGAACTCTGTACCTCAGAGCGTTTTGGGGAGAAATAATTAACAGGGCTTACCAGATCCAAAGTATTTTGGCCAATGTGCCACGGCCTCCAAAGGAATTATGTCAAGCATGACATGGGTGTTATGCAGTGAGACCCTGGCAACCCACATCGACTCTGGATGCCATTTTATAGCCCCAGACACACACTAATTAAATGTCCCTCTCCACATTTAGTGAGCTAAAAAAGCAGCACCAGCCCAACCTGGACAGAGGAGATCAGTTAAATACCTGTGACAGTTTCCTTCCCCGTACGATCCAGGATTACCAACCCTGCAGGTTTTGGCAGCTACAGAACAATTAGGAAGGGGAAGAATTCTCTCAGCAGAAGGTCAGTGGCACACACACCAGAAGGAAGCAAAGCAAAGGACAGGAGACTGGAAAAAAAGAAAAATAAAGGAGGAAGAGAACAGCATCTACACGTGTTCTTGGAACAGGCTACAGAATACCCAGCTCTATCCAGCTGGGAAGTTAACTCATAGTCTTAATTAGTTGTAGGCCTAATTACCACAGTAATGAACTTACCCTTACACACAGCCCAGGCTTCCTGGTCACACTTCTCCCCACTAGTCCTCAGCTCGAAGAAGTTGTATTCCTCCAGACTCAGGAGGCCATTCCCATCCAAATCAATTGTTTCAAATATATCCAACAAAGCAGCTCTGAGGGATGAAAAAGGCCAAGCTATTTCCAAAGGCTTCCATTTCCTTCCACTGGCTCATAATATTGCCAAGAAACGTTCAGGCTATTTGAGAATATTCTATACAAACAGTACTTTAGGAACATCCAGATTTAAAAAGCCACATTTTAGCTGGAAATGAGATTTTTATGGAGGTTACCACGTTTGGGAATAAAACTCACCGGAATTCGTTGGTGAGAGCCAGGTCTCCATCTTCATCTCTCCACACCAGCTGGGCTTCTCCAG
>VYZQ01025794.1:0-22327 GCA_013400655.1 Mystacornis crossleyi | reverse complement strand
AAAAAAAAAGAATCCAATCTTGGGGAAGTGTGTGCTGGTTTTATACACCCCACATCATGTTTGAACAAGGTGAGATTGCAGGTTAAATTGCACGGAGGTCCAGATACCTAAACAGACTGCAAAAAGTCCCTGGGAGATGATGTTTTGAAATTTTAATATAGAACAAATGTCACTGTATAGCAGTGGGGAAGATATAAAGGACTTCAGAGTTCAATAACAAATCCAGAGTTGTTATTTGAAACAAAAATGCAGCTCCTGAGGACAATCAGTTCCGTTTTCCAGCAGCAGTTACACTGTGTGGTCATAACCATTTTTTCCCTTTTATACAGGAGTCTCCAGGTGCACATTTTTAATGTATCCCAGCAGTTTCCAGTTAATGTTTTATATTTCTACAGCTATTATTTTCTGTTGAAAGAAAACTAGTAAAGGTTCAGTCAAGAAAGGGAAAACAAAGGGAAAAAGATCAATATTAACACTCTACAAATATTGACTTAGCAAAGTGACTTTGTTGTCTCTCTCCCCCAGGAATTTATATTGAATGAGTGATTTATTTAAAAGAAAATACTGATAGACCATATTAGTCTAACTAAAAATCAATATTTTCAGGTTACAGCATATATATTTACCAAGCAATGCCCAACAAACTGAATATACTGAGAGATCTGTTATTTATTTCCAATTACCTTTCATGCAAAGGTTTATGATACACAATCTTTCAGACTACTTAAGCATTTAAAGTTCTCACCAACCTAATAAATTATTAAATTTTAAATTCCTCAAGAAGTCATTAGATGTTTTCTCCAACAGTGGTTTCATTTATAAAAAACACATTTTGTTCTATTAAACCTTCACACCTGAAAAATTATTTCCAATAACTTGTTGTCAGCAAAACCAACAGTATATAAAAATGTTAATAATAATACGTATCAGGAAAGCTCTCAGTAGTTTATAGCTGCCCTTGACAAACTATTAATAAAACATAAGACACCATTTTTCTCCCATTTTGAGCTTATTTAAAATGCAATAACACAGGTGCCTAGAGGAAAACCCCATCATTTCAGTGTGATACCTTCATTGTGTCAGGCTCCATAATTAGCTGTGTGCTCCTGCTGCTGCTGGCACCCACGGTGACAGTGGTGGAGGTGGAAGCTTTGCCACTTTGAGCTGATGAAGGTCTTGAAGGAGCTCTGCTGTCACCTATAAACAGAGATATTTAATTACAATACAGGATTTCAACCCTCTCCTAGTGCTGTTTATCATAAAACTTGCGTTTGGAAGCACAAAGGCAAGGGGATGACAAGAATTCAAATCTGAGAACTTCCCCTCAGTGCTGTTGTGTCCTTTTTGCAGCTCTTTGGTGTTGCTCAGATTTGAAGCAACTTGGGAGAGCACAAACTGCAGCCCAATATTTCACACTCGGTGCCTCTGCAGTCTGTTCCCCGTGGACTTCTTCCACTTTGGGAAGGTTTTGAAGTATCTTTTGTAACTTCAGGAAGGACCTTAAACTGTCCACAACTTATTAATTGTGCTTGAAGAGCAACCTCAGTAATTGAAACAAACACACAGTTTATTGAGAAATGTTTGGGATTTCATCTCTGAACCTGGGAAGGAAATAAATAACCTGCCTATGTTGCAACACCTGAGCATCCACCTTTTCTCTCCCCTTTGGACTGTGTCACATGACAACCAATAAAAATCCACCCCTAGGAATTGGAAAGCTTCATAGATGCAGCCTTTTGAACATATTTCACTGACACAATTGATGTGATTGCCACAGTGGAAGTTGTATTCATCACTAAAATCCCCACTAATCTGAGAAAAATTAAACAAAAACTCAACTGCTCATTGAGCCAGAGCTTCCTCTCCAACAGAACATAAAATATAAGAAATACAAATACCTTTAACCAGTTTGTGATCAGCTTTCCTGGAGATCCTCGGGGATGGCTTTGACACTGGCAGCGTGATCCCTTCAGAGGAACTCTCAGTTTGATTCCCAAACTGCTGCTGCCTCAGTCGAGGGTCAACTTCCAGCCTGTCCCTTGCAGCCTTGCAGCACTGCTCACGGGTGGCCAGGTACAGCTCACAGAACTTGAGATGAAGACAGAATATTTCACTTACCAGGTTGCCTTCCTCATGGCTTTAAGGAGTAAAATGTAGCATTAGCAAGGAAAGGACAGGTCAGCAGAATTTTCTCTTTGAGACCAGTATTAATTTGAATTTTCATTAATCAGAATAACCACCCAAGTATCACAGTAAAATGCAGCCATGATTCAACATGGAGCTCCAAATATTGAATAAACATTAAGTGTGACTTTCAACTCTTTCAAGATATTTGAAGGCTGATTTTTAACATAGGATTCTTACCAGTTTTCCTCCTATGAAACCATATTTACGTACAAATCTTTGTGGGGTGTTTATTCAGTCCAAAATTTAGAATCCTGGGATAAGGTCATCACTAATGCTCATATTTCCAATAACACGAGAACAAATTTCACTCTAGGCCTTACCTTGCTGTAGTCAAGTTTGCCACTGCAGTTAAAATCAGCTTGTTTAGTAATGGTGGCCACTTCCTCCCAGGTCATTTTATCACCTCTCTGCAAGAAAAAACCAGCACAGTTTGGGTTCCTAATCAAGAATCCTGTTCACCTACAGTGAAATTTAATAAACAAACAAACAGCCTTTTAATATTCTTTCAGAGGATCTTATCTTGCAATAGATTTCAGTGGATTTTGATTTGAATAACTAAAAGAGGTCAAAATCAGAAAAAATACGTCCTTGCAATGCTACTAAACACTGAAGAGATAAATTGTATCAGTTTATGTAATTCTGTGGTGTCCTCTGGAAACCCACCACGAAAATCCTCCATTAAATGGGGAATCCCAGCTCTCAGTCATTCTTGCTTATCTTGTTTTACCATCTAATTTCCAAAATCTCTACTAATTAAAGAAGGATAATTAAGTTTCTAGTGATACTTACTGTGGTAAGAATTTTATAAAGTTCATCATGCAAAATATATCCAGCCTTATCCGTGTCTATTTTTCCAAATGCTTCGAGCAGTTCATTTTTTGTAGCTGGCTTTTCTTTCTTTAAAATAGCACAAAAATCATCAAAATTCAGTGAAGTTGTTTGTGAAGTCCAGTATTTATTAATGGTCTTCTGAGAAGGATTTCTTCCAGCCTGCTGAAGTACTGCACAACAAAACACAATATTAAATATATATTCCAGCTGTTAGGAAAGGACTTTTCTCCAAATATCCTGGAGTCATTTTCCATGCTCAGATTTTTTTAAAGTCAAATCTCTCCAAGAGAAAAGTGCGTCTGAAGGACAGTTTTGGTTAAGATCTTAATCAAAATATCCATGAACACAAAGACAGCCGCAAGTGTAAAATTCAGCCAAAATCCACTGTTTTAATATCAAGAACATATTATATTTAAATCTGCCCATTATGAGATCGTATTTCCATGAAGATCAACATCACCTTTGCACTTTCTTTGCCAAGAACTGAGATCTAGAGCAGAATTTACCTGAGACAATATTTTATGTCATGCCTGGACATTCGAATGTATCAATTCAAATCATACAAAGGAATTTTAAAGGAAAAATGATACCACCAGGCAGCCAATGCCACACACACAACCAGTGCCATGGATTTTACACCTGGCTTTCTCCAAAGTGAATTTACTGGATCTATTTGCCTCTTCAAGGTCTTCACTGAAAACATCCTTGCACCAGTTTTCAGTGTGATGAAGATATTATGTTAAATGGAAATGAAATTCAAATTACAGCCTATCTGAAATGAGAGGGATGGTTTTACATCTTCCCAAACAATCAAGTCTTTCAGGGAAGCACAGGAGATCCTCCATCCCTACCTGGGCTGGCATTTGATTTTGAGCCAGCTGAGCAGTGACCAAGCCTGTGCTGGGAACTGCTCGGGAGCATCTGTGAAATGACATTACAAGGCTCAGTGGGAACTGTGTCACCAGCAAACCAACCAAACAAACCAGGCACCTCTGCTGCTAATGCCTGCCTCAGTGCCAAGCACGAAATAAAGATTCGTGTCCTGTCACCTCTGGAGCCAGGAGAACAGAGCAGGGCTCACATCTTCATCCGAGCCACGCCTGGGCACGGAGCAATGGTTTGGGGGTTTGTGTCAGGGGCAGCCAAGGAAGGGCAGTGACTCTGGGGGTTTGTTTCCATGGATAGCAGAGTTCCCTGGAATGTCTGTGCATCACGTGACTGTATTTAACAGATATCCTTCAAATATACAATCCTGTATTTTGTATCTCCGGGGAGATCAGCACTTGCCATTCCCTATGTGCCTCCCAGTTTGTCTTTGTGATAGTTCAATCAGACTGCACCTTTTATTCATATTTCTTTCTGGTCTGATTCTGCTAAATCACTTCGGTAATATTACAACAGACAGGAAATGAAGCTACTATTTGTGCATAAGCAAAACTTCTACAAATAAAATTTCAAAGGGCCAATCTCTCAGTGAGACTTTAGTTTAGAATATCAGCCAAACTTGATGAAGCAAGAGATGCTCAAACATTGGCACCGCTCGTTTGAGAAATGCTAAAATTGACTTAAGATGAAATAAAAGTCTCTAACTCTCAATCATTACAAATTCTAAAATAAATTCTTAAACATCTCTGAAAAGATTGGGAGTCTAAACAACCAACTGCCCTCTCTAAGTTGACCTTGAAAGCAAATTGCCCAAACACTTGCTGTGCAGCCAAGTGGCATATGGATAGAGATGAAAGCCAAAGCATTTATTAAAGAGATGACATGTGTTCACACCCTCCCTCTGTTAAAATCCAGATTATCCCAAACTATCATTAGGATGTCATAAAGGCCCTTTTATCACAGCTGAGGAAGCCTGGAGAGCACCAAGTCACAAGCTGTAGGAATGTGCTTGCTAATGGCTAGAATTTCCTGTTCTGGTGCAGGGAAAGAAGCCACAATCAGCACAACAGAGAAGTGCACTCAGCTTTTACACTGGTGGTTTCCATGAAAAACCTTTTTAAGAACAAAAATGCTCTAAGAGCAAACAAAATCACCACCCAAACACAGCACACAATCCCACAACTCCAAGAAACAGCAAAGTTGGAATTGTGTGTGCTTGAGGAATTTTATCTGGGGTAGCGAAACCTCTTTCAAAACTGAAACAGGTTATTTGTTACTTGGTCTTAGCTTACTCCTCCCTTATCTTACCTGGTCACTAAGATACATTATTAAGAAACCAACTTCATTTTTCAGGTAAATTTTTCTCACTCCCCTTTAAAATTCCAAAAGTTTTCAAAACAAAGCCCCCGCAGTTTTCAGGATCTACCAACAGCTTTATTTAGAGCAGCTGAAGCAGTCAGAGGTATTTTTTCCTGTAGTACTGCTGACACCACCACCACTTATACACCAACATAGTCCAGATGAAAAATGAGAACTTTTGATTGCAGTCTATGGAAGTGTAATTCAGCAGGAGCTGAGATAAGGAGTAAGAATTCTTATGGAACACCAGTTATGGTGATTTTCTGTGCCAGGGCAATGGCCCACTCTAAACTGAACTGAGACCCTTCGTACTGGTGATTTACAGAAAAAAATCTCTGGCTGGTATTCCCACTTTCAGCAGGCACCCAAAACTACTCTCAATTCCTTGAATTCCTGGGTTTCTGCACTGGGATACTCTCGCTGTAATCATCCCATGTAAGAGTTAGAGGGGAAAAAGAGCAAATCATTACCCAAACTGAGTTGTTCCTTTGATTTAATATTTTCTAAGCTGCTTTTCAAGACAGTCAGATAAGCTGCTCTGCAGTTCATGTAAAAAATGGCTTCTTCTGCATGCTGGGACTTCTTCCCTTGGGAATTTTCCAAGTGTGTCGCTTTCTGATTCCTGGGACTACTGGCCATCCTGTGAGGGATACAATTCCAGTTAGGATTTTTAACTGTCTTAATAATGCTTCTGTTTGTCTCCTGAAACACAGACTAGCCCCAGTTATCCAAACATCTAGGTCATATCCTTTGTATTCTCTAAATCTGGGATGGGAATAATTATCTCCGCTTGTAGGTAAGGACCACGAGATCCACAAACAGAAATGAGCTTGAGCTCTACTCATGAGTCACAATTTATCCTTCATTGGCAGTGGAAAGTTTAATTCCACTGTATTTTATTTAGTTTCAGACATTTGATATTACAATTATTATATAAACCTTATATAGTCTTGATTTTTGAAAGCATAAAAACACATTTTGACGTTATCTGTGAAACAAGGCTTTGCCATCCATACTTTCTCTTTTTACACTTATAACTCAAAAAAACATAAGGATAATGATAAAATTGGTCAAAATTATAACCCTTAATCCTTCAAAAATGCCAAGTTAAGCACAGAATTCTATTTCTAAGAGCTAACTAAATATAAATAATAGAAATAAATGTGCATGTACCTTAAAAAATAAGTGCACATAAAACTTTGAGTAACTCAGGCCTTTCAAGACCAAGGCCCATACAATTATAAATGTATGGAAAAAACCAGAAACACACCTCTTTCTCAATTATTAAAACAATTTAAAGCAGTAACTAATGCTGTTTGCCCACCAATGGTCAGCAAACTCTGACAGCAGCTTTCTGCTTCCACCAGGGGTGATGAAGGTTTTTAGAAGGCCACCACAGAGGGACACTAAATCCTGTTGTGCTGTTGCTTTAACAGCCTCTTGTATTATTTTACCCAGCGTTGACTTCAGGAAATATATTCCTGTATAATAAATGGAATATCTCAAATTCAGCAACAAGACAACACCGTCCCAGGGTCCCCTTCAGGACTCATTGGATTTTTACTCGGGAGGCCTCAAGCACTGGCACCTCGTTGAGTTATACAGGTGTTGCACACTTGGGAAAGGCAGATAATAATCGCTTATCAAGGATGAAGTACCCAATTTGTAACACCCTGACACTTTAATATTACACAGGCACCAGAAGGACCCCACAGGGACCCCCTGACACAGCCTGGCTCCTGCAAACGGGTGTCACTATAATTAAGCACCAGTGTTACACGCACGGAATGGAACTGGGGGTAAAGGCAAGGAGGAGAAGAAGAATAAATGTTAATTTTCCAGTAACCAGCTTATAAAATGGGAACTCTTGTTTGTACTCCTTGGAGTTCCCATTACTGAGATATTTCGCATGTGGGCCAGGAAGTGCTGCCAATCCATCGCTGGGAAATCCAGTGAGCAGTGGCTTAGTGACAGCACTGCCAGCAGCCTTGTGGCTTAGGCTGGGACATTTTACTGTGGATAAATGACACTTCAGAAAAACAGACAGAGGGGAGCAATCCAGCCCAGGCTTCCAAACAGGGAGAGAGCAGGTTTAGGTTAGAGATTGGGCAGGAATTGTTCCCTGGGAGGGTGGGCAGGCCCTGGCACAGGGTGCCCAGAGCAGCTGTGGCTGCCCCTGGATCCCTGGCAGTGCCCGAGGCCAGGCTGGACACTGGGGCTGGGAGCAGCCTGGGACAGTGGAAGGTGTCCCCGCCATGGCAGGGGGTGGGACTGGATGAGTTTTAAGGTTCCTTCCAACCCAAACCAGTGTCGTATTCTCAGCCCAGAGCACTGCGTGCCGCGTCCACTCCTCCCTGGGCCGCCCCTTCCAATGTCTAATCACCCTTTCTATGAAGAAATTCCTCCTGGTTGCCAAAGTCAGACCCTCCATGGCAACACTGACCTTCGTGTCCGAGGCTCATCCACACAGAACCCACACTCGCACAGGGAACCTTCGCCCTTCGCCGGCCTCATCCACCTGAAACGAGGAAACTTGTCCCACACGGATCTCATCACCTCCCTCCCCGGTGGGTATAGCCACTTTCAGGGGCTAAATTTACCACCCACCGTAACAACAAAAAAAATTACAATCCCCTTCCCCAGCCCTGAAGGGAATCCACCCTGCCGCCCTCCCCTCAGCCCTGCTCGGCGATCCATGAGGGACTCCTGTGGCGCCTTTGGCCGCCCCAAACCCGCCCGGCCCCGGCCCGGTTCCTACCGCGCACAGCGGGACCCTGCGAGCGCACACCGACAGTGGTCTCCCCCTCGGCCCCGGTCTCGGTTTCTGTCCCGGGGGCCCCGGTCTCGCTTTCTGTCCCGGGGGCCCCGGTCTCGGCCCCGCAGCCCTGCCGGGCTCCTCGGCCCCGCCCCGGCCCGGCCCGCCCTCGGCGCCGTTTCCAGCCGGCGGCGTTTGGCGGGCGCACGGCGGGAGCTGCGAAAGGGAGGCGGCGGGAACGGCTCCGGGATGTCGTAGGTGTCCGGGGAGCGGGGCAGCGCTGCTCTCCCTCTCCGTCCGCTCTCTCTCACCTCCCTCTTCTTCCTCCTCTCCCTTCCCCTGTTCTCTTCCCTCTCCTCTCCCGCCCCTCTCTCTCCTCTCACACCCCTCTCCTCACGGCGCGGGCTCGGCGGGACGCCGTGAGGGGAGCGCTTCTCCCGGCGGGCTGCGGCTCCCGAGCGCGTTCCGTGAGGGGAAAAGCGCGCCCGGAGTCGGCCCGGGGAGGGGAGGAGCGGCCAGCGAGGGGACGGGTTTGTTTCCTAATGAAAACAGAGACCGGGAAATACCCGCGGTGGTGGTTCCCGGGGCAGCGCTGGGTGGGCGGTGCTGCTGTGGGTGATACTCTGTGTATTCTGCACTTCCGAGGGATCGGGGGCGACTCTGTTCAGAGGGGCCCAGCGACAGGACGAGGAGCAATGGCCGTAAACTAAAACACAACGAGTTCCACCTCGACATCAAGAACAACTTCTGAACGCTGAGGGTGGCAGAGCTCTGGAGCAGCTGCCCAGGGAGGGCGTGGGGTGTCCCTCTCTGGAGACATTCCAAACCCTGTGTCACCTGCTCCGGGTGACCCTGCCTTGGCAAGGGGGTTCGGACTGGATGACCTCTGAAGATCCCTTCCAACCCCAGTTATTCTGCGATTCTGTATCTCCGTACATCCCATGGATAACACCTGTGGGGCTGTGTGGGAGAGGGGCGAGAAGAAGGCTCACAGGGTGGCTCAGCTTGGAAGGGACCACGGTGGGTCATCCAGTCCAACGTCCTCCAGTGGGGTCACCCCAGAGCACATGGCACAGGATTGCATTCAGGCAGTTCTGGAATATCTCCAGTGAGGGGGCCTCCACGTTCTCTCGGGGCAATCTGTTCCAGTGCTCTGTCACTGCTCAGGAAAGAAGTTCATCCTCATGTCCAGGTGGAACTTCCCGGGCATCCTTTTCTGCCCGTTGCGTCTTGTCCCATTGCCGGGCACCACCGAGCAGAGCCTGGTCCATCTTCTGACCCCTCCCTTGGCCACCCTTGAAGGGATTGACAAAATCCCTTGAAGGGATTGACAAAAAAAGCAGGTTTTGATATGAATTTGGGGAACAGTGACTTCAAGAGAATTTGGTGGCAAGGTTCACACTATTGCTTACTACCCAGATGGAGCATACACAGGAAAATGGGATCAGAATCAGTTTAGAATGATTTACACGGAGACCAGGGATGCAAAAGGGTCAGGGGGACCAGGATATGGATACAAAAGTGACAGGTGCAAAAGAGTTTAGCAGCACTTAATCACTGACTGATTTAATATTGATAAAGTGATTCAACAGGATTTACTACAATTACAGCAGCGACTAAATTATAGATTCACACACACACACTCAGGTGCAGGAATTGTAGGCCTGTGGAGGTCAGGACATGACACCCCCGTGCCCATTTTCCATCAGGCTGTATCTCTTCGTATTGTCTCCAATGGGAATAAATCCTGATCATTTTTCTCCTATATTGTGCAGTTTATCAAGCAGTAAGTAATTAATCGAGTCATGTAAGTCTGATGCTGCTCTTGTGTATCTCTGCTCCTCGTGGGCTTCTGGAGATCAATAGAGTTCTTTAACCTGCGAAATATTAGGCACAAAATAACCACTGCAGGTTGCACATCTGGCTGTAAACATGTGCCATCGTACTCTGCATGGTTAAGAAAATAAATTAAGCCTTGTCAGGCTAGTTCAGGGGAAGGAAACTCCAGTTAAATACTCTCACCACATGTGCCTCATCTTTCTGTCTCCTTTTCTTGTTCCACTCTGACATTTGGTTCTACACCATGGTCAAAGTGAGCCATATAAATCAAATAAACCAAACTGAAAGTGGTGCTCTTCATGCTGTTTCCTGAAATACTTTTGTTTGCACATACTGGTTTTTTTCTGCATTTTTCTTTTGAAAGATCTGAGAGATGACAATTTGGCCAGCAGGGTTTTCGTGTGAGGTGTCAGGATAAATTTGGTTTCAGGGGTCCAAGCCAGGGTCTGTGTGTAGGCTTGGAGCACAAATTTTAAATAATTCTGATTTAACTTCTCCCATTATGGCATTGAAAAGACAATCAGTAAAAACAAGCCCCCAAGCAAGCCAGGCTATTGGGTGATGCAAGGCAAGATTGATGTTCTAAAGCTGAAATTCTGTCTTCCAGTACAACATTCCAGTTCTTCCCAGCACTGGGGTTTGGAATGAGGCTCCATCTCTGCTCCCACAGTTCGGGAAATTTAGACAATGTGCTGCTCTGCTGCTGTACACAATATTTGACAGACTTCAAAGAACGTAGCTTTGATCAGTGCACAACTCTCCTCCTAAGAAATGTTCTCAGCATTTATAACTTAATGGGATTTTCATGTAGTTTCTCATTTAATTCGTCCTACAGCTGTGCTGAGTCCTGATCCTGCTTTCCTGTGGCTTTCAGCTTCTTTCGAAGTCTGTCATAAAAACTTCCATCAGAACATGCCTTAGTGTAGCATGCAAATGCATTGGCCCCCAGAGCATCCTTGCAGTGTGGCTGCATTAATAAATGGAATATTCCTCTGTGCCATGAGCTGGAAGGTGTAATGGAGTCGAGATTCCTTGAGCAAGATCTGGTTCTCTTTAAAAAAGAAATACATTGTAAAGAATTCCATCAAACTGTTACAGCTTTGGTTGCCCCTTGGCCAGAATTTCAGAGGCTTTTTTAATTTAAATGTTACCTGTTTACTTGGCTTTTTTAAGATAGGCTATTTCTTTTCTCTATTTTGTAATAGAGATAGCTGTAAAACAGTTTTCATATAAGACCCTTGCCTGAGTTACATATCAAGGATATATTTCCATTCTATTTTCCCAATCCTTTAATTTACAGTTTTGGAATAGCAACATAAATTTTAAAAGGATATGTTTGGAATGAGGTCATCTAAATTCCTTACAAGGCAAAACATTCTTTTTCCAAGATGAAAACTGAACTAAGTTCTTGAAATATGATGTATATTCCAAACCTTGTTTAATTCAATGTAATATATATGTTTCTTGGGGACTGTTCTTACACAGACTTTTTTTTTTCCTCATCCTTTTATATCATGCTTTAAACTATTGTTAAGATTTAGGAACGTGCTTAAAAAGTTTCAGTTGTCTCTGGGAAAAATAGTCTTAATTTATGTTGACCTTTCTTTCCTTGGAGCATTTAGCCTGCATTCAATAAAATTTTGATGACTGCTCTTTAGAAGACAGCTGTACCATATAAAGTATTATAAATATTCAGCTTTCCTCTTCCAGTGTTGCCATTAACAGCTGGGCATCCAGTTCAGAGGAGCAGATTTTGCAGAGAGAGCTTGGCATGTTCCTGAATCAGGAGAGGGAAGAAGGGAAGCAAACAGTTTCTTATGGTTTGGGGACCTGTAAAGACATAGAGCATCTGTTCCCCAGTTAAGTCATAGTCTGGTAGCACTGAATCACGTTAAGAGCTAAAATGATGGGAAAAATTACTTTTTTCACCTTGGCTGTACCTGTGTCTTAAATGTCTTAAACATTATTTCGACTAAAGGCAAAATAATTTCACGCCTTGCTCAGAAGGTATGTAAATGAAAATTTTTGGAGGGGGGGGTTGTTGTTTAGAGTCTTGGAGAAAAAGATAAATACTCAGCATGATTTCACTGCCTTGATTTTATCTCTGGCATAAACTGGAGAATCAGATTTTCCTAGGCAAACACTTTATCCTTCTAAACAAGCAACGTCCTTGGCACAGTGAATGGATTTGCTTTGGATGCCATCAGGGCTCCTGTGCAAATGTGAAACCAGGAAAGGAAAGTGTCTTTAACATGATCAGTTATAGACCTTACTAACAGAAATCTTTGTGCCTAGATGACCATAAAACCTGTCCGTGTTTTTCTCTTGCAGGGTTAAGAGAGCATTAAATTTGGACACTGTTAACAAAGATAATGTGAGTATTTTTTGGTGTATGGAGCCATCTGGGCTGTATAAATATATATGTATGTGTGTGTATCTATATCCGTGTGCAAAGATAAATGTGGATATAAACAATCTCTTTCATTTTAGCTGCCTTTATATTGTTACAGATTGGATGTTGTCTGGGCAAATCTTAAAGCACAAAATTACTGCTGCAAATATTAGTATAAAATTTACTGTATTTCATTTGTCACAGAACTGCCTGGTGTTAAGTAATGTACATCTGCATGAATCACTTGAAAAATGTGCATATTGTTATTGCCATCACTATTTACCCAAGAGCTGAATGAGTTAAGATCCTTGGTGAAATCATTTATTAGAAATTAGCTCCATTATCCTGGGAAGCAAATGTTCTGCCATGTAATTGTACATGTGACAATACGGAATTATGATAATGCTGTAATCTGCATGTTATAAACTGCAAAATTGAAATGAAAACATTAAAGGCATTTTCATGTCAGGGCTGTAATTACCTCCCTCAGCTAATCTGGCATAATGAAACAATAAACTACTAATGCTGCCATCAATTTCACCGCAGTTATCACAATAAAAATAAAATTGTACTGTTGCTATTATTTTTGGTAAATGCAGCTCCAGCATCCTCCCAGCCACCAGCATGTCGTGACATATGTCAGTTTATTATCTCTCCACAGTGGGTGTTGCTGCAGCCAGCAGTGCACGGGAGCTTGGGAGGGTGGAAAGGAAGGAAAATTTTGGAAAAGTACAGAGAGGAAGAGCTGGTCAGCAAACGAGCTCCCAGTAAATCTCCATGCCTGTGTGATTTTGAAAAGGTTTTTTTTAATATGCTGCCCATATTTGGAGGCCTCACTGGTCTTGAGCAAGGTAGAAATTCGCCATTTCAAAATTTTCTAGATACTTATTTTTTTGAAATTTAAACGGAGATGGCAGAATACTGCAGTGGCACTAAAAAAAAAATCATTAGCAATTTAATTAGCAGCTTAGTGTACCATTACCCAACTTGTTCTGCTCAGAATGCAGCTGTGACTGCAATTTTGCATCTGTTTCTTGGGCTGTAGTAACGTTTTTTGTAGATGAGTGGTCCAGCTGAAATTCCCTGGAATGCTTTTCCTGCCCTAAAGCCATTCCTTCCCATGAGGTAAAAAGTTACTTGGTGCTTACCTGCACTCAGGTTCTTGTGCAGCAAAAAGCTGAAGAAAAGCCCATTTGAATGATAGAAACTTTAGGTGGAGGCTCGGTGATGTGGCTTTACACTGATTTTTAGTTCACACCATGTCTCTAATAGGTATGTCAAAGATTTAAATTAAATAACTTTATAGAAGGTAAGAAGGAACAGAAAGTAGCAAACACACAAGGTTTGGGTGAAGTATCTGTTTCATCTTTGCTGTTTCTATCGTTCCTTCCCTGTTTATCAAGAGTCCCTCACTCCATGGAGTCATGAACTAACCAGATCAGGAATGAGTATTTATAGATTTCTGGAATGTTACCATGGTATTGTTAAAAAAATTGCATAACTGGACAAAAACTCTTCTTCCTGCAAGAGAAAAACTGACAAATAAATACTGTTCTCATAAGTGCTACAGGGATTTTCTCCAGGTCATTGTTTAAAATAACCTTATCCATATCCAGAAATGGGTGAGGTGACTGCTGTTCAAGCAGGAAAAATAACCTGAAATGTTTGGAGACTCTCCCTTTTACGAAGGAGACTTGATGACATGTAAATCCGTAAACTGGCATTGATACTTCAATTAATATTTCATTTAAAGATGATTTGAAACATTTCTTTAACCTGCTTGGACGTGGCAAGCCCGACTGAGGATCTCCATGAGGTGTAGTTGAAATAGTGATAGACTGCAACGAGAGTGTAAATGAGTGGTGTCAGATTATTTCGGATATTTGAGACTAAAACAAGACCAGCACTAGCACTGGTGGGTTGCAAAGTAAAGTTTTGGGTTGGTTTTTTTTTATTTCTGTGCATGATAAGTGCAGTGAAATCCCAGTTTCTCATCCTTGCAGTTCAGCATCCATGCTGGAGCGTGCCCCAGATAATCCCAGTTCGTATTCCAGCACTGCTGACTTGTTCTTCTGAAAACTTCTCTGCACAAATCCTTATTAAAGTCATTAAGTGTACATTTAATGAGTCATTAAATAACTCCTCTGGTATCCTTAGACATATTGCAGTCCCAAACCAGAGACACAGCTCTGGATTTAAGGGACTTACTTTGGATTTTATCAATTAACACTTATTTTAAAAATCATTAGAAAGAACTAGTTTTTGATACAATTAAAATCTAAAAATATTTCTGTCTTAAATTCTCATTACTGGAGGGAAAATATTACCAAGGTTTGGCTGCTTTAAAAAAGGAGCCAAATTAAAAAATATTACCAAGGTTTGGCTGCTTTAAACCCCAACCATCCAGGTGATCATGCCGGAATACCTAAATCCCTGGAAAACACATACTTTTCCTTTATGGAAACTGGGGGACAAAGTGTTTGAAAGGATTTTTGATTTTTTAGAGTCAAACTACTCTTACTGAGCAGAGGGAGTGATAGAGAAGCTTGATGAGTGTGAGGTCACCCCCGCCACGACATTTAACATGGGCTTTCCATAATGGGAACACACAGAGTCAGGAATTACTTAGGAAAATCTTACAGGTAATAAAAGCCCACAGTGTTTTTGTCGATATTCATCTGGGTTTTTTTGTATTTTGCTCCGTTTCAGCCAGCTGATGCAACCCCTCAGAAGGCCAAAAGGAGCAACCTGAGCTCCTACTCGCCGACCACAGGCACGCGCCAGATGAGTCCCTTCTCTCCCACGAGCCACAGTGCCCAGAATCCCAGGAATCCCCCAGCTGAGGGTGAGCTGAACGTTCCATTCTCTTATTCCAGTGTTGTCCTGCTTATTGGCTGGATTTAGTGACTTCTCTCTCATCTGTGTTTCACTTCGTTCTCCTCTCCAAGAATTTTGATCTCTTCTGGAACAGCCGATGTTGGGTTTTAAAGCTTGAATTTTTTCAGTGTAAATCTTGGGGGTGTTTATGAAACAATTATGAAACAGTTATGAGGCAATTTTTAATTAACATAACACTGACTGTCATTATCTCTCAGAAAATACACCTTTGTGTGATTATAATATTTCCAGTTCACTTTAAGATAGACTTCCACTTAGTTACACAGTCACAATTTTTGATGCAAACTCTGACTGCTCAAGAAGCAGATTTTCAGTAGACTGACCTGCTTTTATGGCTGTATAAAAAAAATTGTGGTTATGGCCTTCTCAAGTGCTAAGGAACCCTCAGGTCACCTGGTGTAACCTTTTTATTTTAAAAAGGAGAATACAAAGGGACCTTTGGTCATCTTTCCCTATGGAGCTTTTATTTCCTTGCAGTTCAACTCCTAGAAAAGATGGTTAAGTCCTGATTTGAAGACTACAAATATTTAAATAATAATAATTTTAAAAATGAATCACTTTGCTTGTTAGTGACTTCCTTGTTCAATTACTTGAGTTATTAAGAAAAAATCCCCTGATTTGAATTTGTCTGGCTTTAATTTTCAGCCACTGGTTCTTGTTGGGTTACAGAGCTTTTTATGCCCCAGAGATTTTGGAATTAATGGGCAGGAATTGAGGCCTCACCAACATTCATGAATTATGATGAGTAAAAATATTCTGAGCCAGGTGGAGCAAGCCCTGTTGGAAATTTATCTGGGTGTGTGCAGATTTTAACTCTTGCACCATGTGCTCTCCTGATGGCTCTGCGAAAGTGGAGCTTCCCTCCAGGATTTTGTATTTTATCCTAATTCTTCACCCTGCTGCCAGCCTTCATGTGGCCCTGGCTCTGTGTCCCCGTTCCCTGCTTGTCAAACACCTTTAACCCATCCCAGGTTTTGATGAGCACTGGGAACATCCATAACTTCCCTCCCACGTTCTCTGCTGATTCTGCCTCTCCCCGGAGCAGCTATTCCTCTCTGCCAGTTCAGTTTGCTTCTCGGAACTCAACCCCACTGGTTTCCAGCTTCCCTCTTGCTGTGGAAAGGGACTGTCCCAGTGAGCAGCATTCTGACTCTGTTAGGCAGCTTAGGTCTTGGGCCTGGAAATTTATCTGCTCTGTCTTTCTACAGAGATAGAGATCTTTGCAGAGTATTCCCAGGCCAGGTTTCCATGTGTGATCACACGATCCCAGCTGATGGATAATTATTCATTAATATGGCACTAAGCATCTCTTTTTTTCCTCTGGTCATACAGCTACAAAGTGGTGGTGTATAATTATTCAATCCCAGGTTCCAGGTTGTCCATTTAAACCCACAATTTCTGTTCTCCTTCTAAATTCACACTACTGGCCTAAAAGTATGACCTGTTTGATAACTGATGACTGAGTCAAGTCCAAGTTCCATTGACTACCTAGATGTAAAATGAAATCTTTGAAGGTTTTAACTTTCAGCTACTGCAGTAAAGCTTAAACTTTTATAGCACTTTGTCATTCTGAAGTGTTTCTAAATGTTTTACAAAATATTAAAATTAAAAGTTAATTTATCCTTGAGTGCTGAGACTTGTATGTAATAATTTAGATCCAGCAAGAAGAAATCAAAGTGTTTAATGCTGAGTGTGGTCTCTCTCTTTTAGTCTGGTGGCAGGAGGGAAATTTATTACATTGAAATGTGGAAAGCTCCTCTTTCCACAGGGTCTGCCTGGGATCTGCTCATTTGTTAAGTCCATGGTAAATTCCAAATCTTTCACTTAAAGGTGAATTTACAAAATCTCCACGTTTTGTGATGTCTTCAACTTCAGCCACAATTAAATCATTTCTGAGAGTCAGATGTGACTTTTTTATTGCTGGAACAAGTATTGATAGAGAAGATAAAATTTTAATCTGGTTTTGTTCTGATCTGATTCCTGTGGGAATTGTATAAGTCATGTAAATTCAGAAAGTCTTTTGTGGTCAGAGGTCACATTTATCCTGCCCCATCCATCATATGCCAGGCTGGAATATTATATTGTCAGCAGAGCACGTTTGGAGCCTTTGGAAGCAATTTCCAGTATTTTTGTGGTTGTTTATAAAATGGACCTGGGGCCAGGCAGGTTTTATAGAGGGAAATGGGAGTTTCATTGCTCAGTCATTCCAGCATTTTTAGGATAGTGCTCCGTGTTAATCTGCTGTATTTAGGCAGTTAATAGGATAAAAAGCTCCTGAGAAGAACTCAGTAGATATCTACCAGGATGATTCTAGCTTCCAGTTATTAATGCTGTAATCCCAGAGTTTCCAGGAATTGAGGAGAGCTCGAATTCCAGAAGCGTAAATTATAAATAATTTAGTGTGGATCCAAGTCCTGCTTTCCAAGTGAGCTTTGACGTTTTTCCTCTTCCTAAAAGACGATTCAGCACTCGAGGTTCCCACCAACACCTTCTGCAGGTGCTTCGAATACTCCAAATCTTATTTTTATCTTTCTTGTGTCTCTTCTTCCTTGTGACCCTCTGAGGAGATGGGAACGAGCAGAGCGATTCCGAGAGCGAGTTATCCAGGAGAGGGCAGCCTCAAGCAGAGCACGAGGCGTAAGTGGATTCAATTCTCAAGTTTCTCATGGGTGCAGGGCTGTGATTGCATCTCCTTTTCAGGGCCAGACAATAATTGTGACATTTATTCAACTAAATATTGTTTGAAGTCGTAGCTCTTCCTTTTCATTGTAGCTCTTGAACTCACAGTTTGTTTCCAGGCCTTTTTCACTCTAGTGGATGTTTTCCATTAGACTGAGTGGTTAGGCTGAAATTCCTTCAGTGCAGGGCAGTGTTTTCCAAGTGATGGAGCTGGACAGAATTGTTTGGATGGCATTTAAACAGTGAAAAATAAAATGTTAACATTATACCAGTGTAAAACTGCAAATTGATTAATTGGGGGTCTTTTTGTGGCTCAGTAAATCCCTTGGTCACCACTTCCAGCCTCATTTCTTAGTGACAGGAACCCGGAATTGGAGAACAATTGGAGTAATTAGAGGCCTCATTGACATGGAAATGTTTGCATTTGATAATTCAGAATGTTTTTAAAAGGTTTGCAGGAGACCAGCAGTGACATTCAAATAAAAACCATGTATAAACCAACACCTACATTTAATATTTATGTGGACTTCCATACACTTTATTTTACAGATGGAAAATACATTGTCCAATACACTGATAGAAATCCTCTCAGCCAAGCTGGATCCATCCCCATTTCAGTGGGAAGAAACTCTGGGAATCATTACAAACATGGATTTTCAGTGAGTGGGGATGTGGATAATTGGAATTGTTTTACCTTTTTTTTACACAGGTTCCTGGAACTGCAGTCCCAAGTGAGAAGATCTTTGCCCAGAATTCTGAAAACAAGAGCAAATCTGACAAGCCTGAAGGTCTGGTTTACACCGATTTTTTTTTTCACTACTTCTATTATAGGATTTGAAAGCAAAATTAAGATTTTATGTGCAACACTTAAGGGGCAGGGAAGCCAATAAAAGACTTGAAACCAGGCAAGTTTGACTTGGAAATCCAGAAAATGCAAAAAAACTCAGAACTTATGATTTCTTAAACTAGAAGAGTTGCTTTTCCAAGTCCTCTGTTTTTAATTTGTACACAAAACCATATGAAGTAGTTCTCAATTATTATTTATAGCTTGAAATATGAATTAACTGCACAGATTTTTGTCTCTCAAGATTAAAGATCCCTTTAAGTGATTGTACCATTTAATTTACCACTCACGTATCATTATTTCATAGTCCAATACATGTTAAAATGCAAATTCTGTTTTATTCCCATTTTGTTTCCTGACTAAATTGTACATCAGTAGCTGAGAAATAATTCCCTGTACTCAGAGGACTGTGTTGATTTACTTTATGTGGACAAGGTTTTATTTACAAAAAAAAAAAAAGCTGATACTAATTGAAAATGTTTTAATTGAAATGTTTATTTAGGAAAGGAAGAACTTAGAGCTTATGAACAATTTCCAAATTGGTTTTGTTATGTTCTAAACATGGAGTAGATATTGGGAATGGGATTTAACCGTGATTTTAATTGTCGTTTTGCAGGCTTTGGAGGGCAGTAGAGAGCTGGAAAACATCATCGGAGCCTCACACTCGTCCTGTGCCCTGAGTGCTGAACTGCAGAAAACCCAAGCGCTGGGTGAGGAGGGGCTCAGCCCGTTCACCCCTTTAGAACACTGAGCGAGGATCGCTCCAGCTGCTCCCTCTGCTGCTCCCCAGGACTCGTGTTCGGCTCGGGAAAAATGCACCGCGAGTGTCCCCGTGCATCCAGCCGGGGACATAAAAGCCAGGCACACCGGGGAGGGAAAAGCTGGAAAAGCAACACCTTTTCTTAGGGAAATGGTCGGTAAATAGTTAGATGCTTAGTGGGTAGTTAGGTGGGGATTAGGCTAAACGTTTGCACTTGGATTGCTTGGCCTTTCTTCTCCCCTTCCGAGGAAGTTGGTTTGTTTGTTTGCCTGTCAGCAGGATTAGGCTGAATATAAATTTCCAGGCTTTAAAAATCGCTATTCATGTGTCTTGAAATGATGGACATTCCAGATGCTTATTGTGTTGGGATAAGGGCGCTTCACAGCTGGCACATGTGGAATACTTTTCCAAAAGAACCCAGAGAGCAAACCTGGAGTGCCTGGACTGCTGCTTTGTTTGCAGTTGGAACAGGTGGACACTAAAGCCCCAGGTACTCGAGGAATTTTCTTCCCAAACAGTGGAATTCATGCATCGCACGCTGTTGTTTAAATTACGATTTCTTCCCTGCCTTGTATTCCAAAGCTCATTCCACTTTCCTTGTGCACGTGCATGCACTGCACTGTTCCCACTCTAATGCCAGATCCTTCCTTAGACAGGATGAGGTTACCTGGGAATAGTCTGGGATTCCCTCTGGGTGGGACAGACAGACAGACAGCCCAAAGGACAGCTCAGACCTCTTGCTGATGCTCCTGTGTCCACTCCTTCCCTGAGCTCCTTGGGAAAGAAGCATCTTTCCCCCATTTCTGAATTAGGAACCATGTCAGCACTAGAAGCAAGAAAAATGGGAACAAAATGTGATAGGAGGCTTGGAAGCACAACTTGTCAGAATGATCTGAATTTTGAAAATTTTTGTTAATTTTTTTGGCCACAGTTACGTAGGCAAGAGGGCTTTTTTCCTTGAAATACTTTGAAAGTGAAGGAGGCAGCAGAGGTATTATTTTCTTTGAAAGCTCTGGGGCAACATTTGTTGATTTTGGATTTATTTCTTCACTAGTGAGTCAAGCAGAAAAACTGCAGCTGTTGAAAGCAAACCATGGAAAAGTCCCTGCCCGAGGTAAGAAACTCTTCATAACTCCTGTGTAACGGATGTTTTGATCCCTTTTGCTTGATTTCTTTTTAGTTCTTTTCACTTGAAATAAGTTGGGTAACCTTTAGGATACGAAAATGATGACAATGAAATGTGTTTCTTCGAAATGCTATGCACATGTAAATGGAATATTTGCTGCTATTTTCATTGTATTGGGTATTTCCCTGTGAAACTGTGCGAGGAGAAGGAATCCTTCATGGCCTTGCACTTGTGGCATGGTGCAGAAGACTTTCCATGCTTTTTACGTATCCCAATTATCCTTGTCCTTCCTCATCCTCCTCCCTCCCGCTGTGTTTTCAGTATCCCAACCCTGCAGCAAAACCTTTGTCACTCTGTGTATACTCGGGGGGGATTTCACCCACTCCAGGGGGCTGTGAAATCCCAGCTCTGAGGTTTCTTCATAACCAGCGCTGTGAAAATATTTGAAGCCGGTGGCATTTCGTCCACAGCTGCTTCAGGGCCTTGGCAGGAAGGAAGGGGGCACACACAGGACTGTTTAATTCCCTCACACACAGTAAAATCAGCAGCCACTCCCCAGGGACAGCCTGATATTTCTGTTATCTTCACACTCCCTATCTTGGAGCAGAGCAAACCCAGAATCGGGAGCGGTGGTGGCATCTCCGCTGCGGGGAATTCTCTTAAAGGACAGAAAATTGATCAGGCTTAGATTTGCTGGGCTGCGGCAGATTAGCTGAAAATGGAAAGGAGTGACAGCGCTTCGGAAGGAATTGGGCTGATTTGTGCAGTGTGCAGGTTGTGATTTACAGCTCCCTGTGTCCTCCTGCCTGGCAGGGCTGGGAACGCCGCGCTGGCACGGCCGGGAGCAGTCACTGCTTCCTTTGTGCTGCTCACCACAGGCACACTTGGAGTTCAATCTTTGCTCCAGGAACCAGCCCCAAACACCCAACACGCAGCCAGGCTGCTTACATGAGAAGTATTTTGTGAAGGTAGGGTGGAAAAGAGAATTCTGAGTTTAAGCTGACCGATTTTGATGAAGTTCCGATGTTGGTTTTGCTTTCACAAGGAATGAATTTTGCAGTCTTGAAAACAGAGTAGCAGGAAAGGCAGAGAAAGTTTGTGATCAAAGAGAAGCATCTGGAGATGTTTTACTTTGCCTTTTAGTTTCAGATGTGGGTTTTTCATAATTATTTTTAATTAGTTATGGCAAGGCTTAAAACTTATGACTGCTCTGTGGCTTGGTCCAGATGGAATGTCACATTATCATCACATGGTGAGGCATGAAATTTATTTACTTTACATAAACAACCTCCTCTTAAAACAACTCCATACAAAACATTCCTGGCTCAATGGGCAGCGTTGTGCACAGCTCAGTTTATCATTTTGGGTGAGCAGCGTGGAAAAAAGGCCAGCATTGTTTGCCCATGACTCGAATTTACAGTAAACAAAATGTTTTTGAACAGAAAGTAAGCAAATTTAAAGCAACTGCCAAGAGATGAATCGAGCTGGTGTCTGGGAGCCCAGAATGTGCTTTGTGTGTGCTGGGAATGGATGTGTAGGTTGCGGGGTGCATATTTGAAAGGAAAATTTCATCGGTTTGGGGATTCCAGGAGTGACACTTCTAAACGGGGGAGCTGCTCCAGCTGGTTGTTACAAAGGGCAGAGACACTTTGCTAACCCAAAACCCTGACACAAACCAGGGCCGTGGCTGCCTGCTGGCCGTGAGAGTGTTCCAGGGATCAAATCCTTGCAGTGTTGAGGAAAACTCTTTCCAGGCTCTGAAGAAATAAAAA
>VYZQ01025790.1:0-10079 GCA_013400655.1 Mystacornis crossleyi | reverse complement strand
CCAGCCCAGCCCAGCTGTCCCTACCAAACACCACTAAAGTCCCCACCAAAGCACCGGTGTTTCATGGATTTTTGCTCTGGAGAAAAGTTCCCAGATGGATGGTTGACTCAAACTTTATTTATCCACACGTTGGGAAGAGACAGAATAAACTTGCAGTAATAGTCCCAACACAATCCAGTTCAAACTCCACGCAGACCAGGCAGGGATGATTATTAAAAACACGCAGATGTCCAAAAGCTGATTTGGGATCTCCTCCCTGATTTCTAAATGCTCTGATCCTCAATACACATGGGACGGGCACAGTTCTGAGGAACGTGTGTTGATGGCAAATAACTGTCAGTGGTACATAACTGCCAATACTTGTGAAAGCACAGACACCAGGGCCTGATGCTGCTGCTGGTTTCTGCTGGAAACACCCCAGGCCAAAACTACAGGTTCTCAAACTGAACAGCCACCACGTTTCCATCTCCTGATGCATGTGAAGCCACAACGAGAGTCAAAACAAGAATTCAGTTAAACATCCCATTCGTAACTGCTCAGTATGTTCTACCCAAAACAGCTACTCAGGAGGCTTTTTCTTTCAGAAGAAAGCTTAGGGCTTCTGAGGCCTCAGAAACATCCAAAGGAAGAGTTAAACTCAGGGCCTGGCTGTCCCCACTTAGGCAAGGACACAATCTAGTCCTCAAGGCCTCATTACTCAACACTTCTTTAAAATATTCTTTTTCTCTGAGCAGCTGCATCCTTTTGTTCAAAGAGAATCTCAAAGCCAAAAGAGAACTGCGGAGGAGACTGAGTGGGAAATCCAACAAGGGACTGAATTCACTGTGTTTTCATCCCCAATCCCTGCGGTCAGGGACAGAGCACCCCAGGCTGATTCCTACAGTTTCATCAGCTGATCCAGGCCAGGGTGGGAGAGGGGAGGAGGAGGAGGAGGTTTGCCTGGTGTTGCAAGAGAGGCATGCGGCAGGAGCAGAACAGGCCAACACATAATGAACTCCAGAATCTGAACATATTTTATAAATTGAGAACTCATTTTGCAGAAAGCAGCAATTCCTACTTCTGGCTGTATGGGAGGCATGTTGGCAGGGCCCAGTGAAAAACACCATCTGCAGCTGCAGCTCATTAGCAAGCTTTGAAAACAGCAAACTGGACTGAAATTCCCTGAGCTCAGCCCTTCCTGCCATCGCGAAGGGAAGAGGCCTCAGCTAAGGCCAGTTAAGGTACCAGCCAGGGAGATGATCAGCACAGGATGCAAGATGTGGAAGACTGGAGAGTCCCTGGCACCAGTTCATCCTCATCCTGCACTGACTTTGCTGGGAAAAGGGGAGGAGATAACCCAGCAGAAGCCAAGGCTCCCCACAGGCTGCAAAACGTGCTCAAAACCCGGGCTACTCACAAAGGCGTTGAAGCCTCCGGCCCTGCTCGCCACCCTGAAGAGGCGGAAGATGCTCCAGAGCATGGACACGGCCACCAGTGTCACTATCAGGGAAAGGACATCACTGGAAAGACAAAAACAGGTACAAACTGAAGCACTCAGCCACAACCTGCTCAGTATTACCCACCACGGCTACTTTAAAAGGACATTTAGGCTACAGTGCAAACGAGCAGATGTGATTAAGAAAATGGAACTTGCACAGGTTTGGCTGCAGATATATAAAACCCCAAACTCCAGCCATTACATAACCTAAAAAGTTAAGCAGAGGACACTGGCAAACATTGCCTACAGCCGTGGAAGAAATTCGACCTCATCATCCACTTCGGAGGCATTTCTGCTTCTAAAACAAGCAGGACCTCCAGGCACTCAGATCACACCCGGAGCAGAATCCGCTGGGGCTGGCAGGGCATCCAAAGGGAGCTCACTGCAGAGGACAGTGTCTGCTAACAATAGGGATTCCAACTCCCCTAATCCTGGCAGAAATCCCGGTGTGGGTCTCCCATTAAAAGACTGCTTGATCCTCCTTAGTCAAATCTCTCAGGAGTCCTTTATGCCAGAAAAAACTGCTCCAGCACCAACGCTGTGAGTTTCCTGGATCCTTTGGAACAGCCACTGCATTAGAAGGGAGTGGAGAGCTGAGATGACACTCCAGGTCTAAGACAGTTACAGGACAAACATGCTGAGGACAAATACCCTGTGAGCTCTAAACAAAGGATGCTCCCAAGAGCAGGAAAACTGATCCTGTGACAGATGATAGGCTGAGATTGGTGGGCCCCGGTTCTGCTTCATGTGCCTGAGGAACCATCCGGCCTCGCCACACTTTTGTGCTTATCTTTACACCAGGAATGTGTGTTCCACCTCTCAGAGAAGGGATGATTTACTGAAGCAAGGGACCAGCAGGAGCTCTCCACCCAGCTGCATTTGTTTCTGCTCAGTGAGAGATGCAAAGGCAACACTGAAACCTGAAAGTCACCTTCAGTTTGTCTGCTCTGCAAACAGGATTAATTTTGAAACACCCCGAGCGCCCACAGCGCAGAGTGAGCCGAGCCCAAGCTGCAAAAGCTCTGCACCTCACAGGCTCAAACTCCAGACTGAGCCCAAATCCTCCAGACGTGCATCAGGTCTTCTGAGTGACTGAACACCCCATCACAGCTCTTAAAAAATTGTTTAAAACCTCTTTGGAGGAGCAAGGGAGACAGCTTGTGTTGGGGGCTGATTGTCTGTTCAGTCCTCTCTTCCTGTTACACGTAAGTCTGAAAAAATTGGTAAGTTTTGAATTTGAACTGAAGGTCTCATACTGCATGATCAGTTAAAAAAGCTTATCTTCATATATTCAACTATACATTAAAAATGTCCAAATGTTGATGAGAGGACAAAATCCAGCCCAGGTATCCATTCATACACAAACTTCACATTTTGGCAAGGTGTCTGGGAGGAGGAATCACACACCCTGGCCATCTCCACTGGGAAAATTGAAGCATTTTAACAAGGCAGGAAGGCTTAGTGCAACTCCAGCCTTCTCCACAGACCAGGCTGTAACATCACTTGTTGCCAAGATTTTTATCACACTCTGCACTTGAATAGTTGATTATGAGGACGAAAAGTGCTCAGCTGGGCAAGAACTCGGTGACCCTGACCTGAAACATTTTAGCCTGTTGCATGCTGCAATTCCAAAAGCCTCAGGACCCTCACTTTTCAAACACTAATGTACATCTAAAGCACCTTTTTTTCAGAAATATTCATTAAACGCTTCAAATCCAAACCCATTTTCTTGTTCTGTATTTAAGTAACAGTTAGCTGAAAGTCACTTTTCTCTCCAAGCAAAGGATGCTGTCACCAATACAAGAGCAACAGTAAGGACAATTGATATCATACTTTCCATAAAAGCCGGGGTGTTTGTAGGAAATGGGGATTCTGTCTTTCTCATCAATATTCAGCTCATCCTCCACAGCTCTGAGCTTCTCTTCGAATTTGTCGATGTTTGCCACGCGCATGGTGTAGAGCAGGGTCACGTTCTGGGGACAGGCAAGCCACAGCAGCATGGACATGTTATTTATTATACATCAGTATCTGCAAGGAGCAGAGGTGCACAGCATGGACAGGTCAGGTAAAAATTAGCCTCATGCTACACCCTTGGATCCCACATCAATGAATTCGGGAGCAGATGACCGACACCAGGGCTCCCAGTGAATTTAGGAACCCTCTGGTGTTAGGAGAAAAGGCTGATGGAGTTTGACAGAACGCTCATGACTGAAATTCAGACAGGAGAAAACTTTTGAAACAAAAGCCAGTTGTAAGAGCTTACAATTTTCTGGACACCTTTTCCCATATCAGACTGAGCTGGTAGAAGAAAATTGAGTTTCTCCAGCTTTTTAGACACACACAAAATATTTCTTTCCAGGCCATTATTCATTATTTTTACAATTCAAACTGCAAGTCTTAGTTTCCAGGTTGCTTGAAGCCCCCTGAACTTCAAACACAAGAAAGAAAAGAATTAAAGAAAAGCAAATCTACCAGCTGGAATTTCACTGCCCACACACATTCCTAAATTCAGCCAGTGCTATCTAAGCTCATTCACTCCAGCTGCAGGGAGTCACTCACAACTTGCCCATGTGGACTTCCACCCGGGTGCAGGTAAATCTCCACGATGTCACTCTCAGGCACCACCTCGATCCTCTGCACCTCCCCCTTGGCCAGCATCTCATTGACAAAGTAGTTCCAGGAGATGCTGGTCCCTTCCCTGTTCTCGCTGATCATGAAGCGAAGCATCAGCACGATCAAGGCGAGCACCAGCAGTGCCCGCAAACGCTCCAGGTGCATCTGATTTTCCCTTCTCCTGCGTTTCTCCTCCTCTTTAGAAGAAAGATATCAGAGGAAAAAAGGATTAGCGTGTAATTGTAGAATTTCAAAGGCAAAGATTAACACAATGTTGCTTTTGGGGGGGTTTTGTGCTGCATGTTTGGTTTCTCCTGAAGGACTGGGCTTCCCACGGTCCTAGTGCACCAAACTCACTAAAATCCCACCAAATATCATTCCAGGCTAAAATGAGACACTCTCTTGCCTGGCCCCGTATGAACAGAGGTCAAATAAAGCCACAGGACCCTTATTGCTAAAAATCAAACTGCAGAATGACTCTAACCCACTTTAGACAACATGGTTCCACAGCAGAAAATACTAGGAGTAAATCCAGTGTCCCTGGTAAATCCCACAGCACATTATTATTTCCAGGTGAGCTCTGATCTCCTGGCACCTGCACCACGACTCCAGCAATGCTTCCACTACCTCAGTAAATACCTGCATTTGCAGACAATGGGAGATAGCACAGCTCACAAATACACTGCAAATCCATCTGCCTTAACCAAATTCCCTGGATTTTCTCCCATACAACTCACCTCATGTTTCAGAGGGTTTGATAACTTGCCCACATTAAGGATGTGTATCCAAGAGGGATTCCTTTGCTGGATGTGCTTTCCCACACTTTTATTGTACTAGAGCCACACAGAAGCAATGACACATGGAAAAGGGATGTTTTACTTCAACTATTTGCCACCAAATATTTTTCCAGTCTCACAATACGTTTTAATTTGCATTGCACAGGCAAATTTATAATTCTGTGGGTTGTAAAGGACTGCCACAGCACAGTTCAATGTCAGCTGCTGGCCAGTGTTTGAGTTGTTCAAATGACAACAAATATCTCCTCCTCTTTCCAGTCACATGTGAGCGTTCCCAATATATAATTTAGCACTTGATATACAATTTAACAGCAACGGCACCATGGCACGCATAAATACCCTTCTACACCCAGAAATAAATTCATTCTGTGCCACTGGGCTCTAATGCACCAGTGCTGCAGCCCAGATTTGATTTATTTGCAAATTCATAACAAATGTCCTGACACCAGCATTTATCACCGGTCACCAATTAGGCCCTACGCACGCTGCAACAAAACCCAGGGACAAACATATGACCCAGGCAGCTGCTAAAAAAAGTCCTCTGTCCTTCAGAAGCACAGCCTCATTTTTCAGTGCTTCCCAGCTCTGCTCCACGCTGAACAGGAAAGGCTTGTTCCTAAATAGAAACAATGCAGCTTGGCAGAGAAGTCATCATTTCAGAAGGCTGTGACAAGCTCCGACTCCGCGTCCAGCCCATCCGCTTTGTTCTCTGCTGCCATCCCCTCACCAAGTGTTATCTGCTGCACCCAGCTTTGTTAGGACTCAGGAATTCATCCCAAGGCTGCAGGACGACGACATCCACTACAGTCTCATTAGGGAAAATTAAAATGCGTGCTAGAAGACTTAGTCTGCACGACATCCCGAAAAGCCGAGCAGGTTCTAAATAAGAAGTTTCTACAGAGAGAAGAAACTGCTTAGGAAAGTGGATCCCAACAGGAAAAGTCCATCTATGGCTGTGCAAGTTCCTTGGAGGTGTCAGAGTCAACTCCTGCTAGAACGCTTTCCTGTATTACATTTCAGACCAAGTGGAGGCCCATAACCTGCTCTAAACACACACGAACAGGGGTCTGATCACAAAAACATCACCCAGGGGAAAGCGGCCCATCAGACATCCTGACACAACTTCTCCCATTTCCAGGAATTAGATCTTTCTAGGACCTTTAACCTGCAGCTGAATAATTTCAGGAGAAAACCCCATTTCTAGAAAGCTGGACGGCAACACCAAGCTTTCCTCTAATCTGCATTTCATTAAGGACAAAACCGATCTATTGCTCAGCTGAGGTAAAGCGTGACTGCCTGTGCAGCACAACAGCCACGCTGCACCACAAGCCACCCCTCAGCACTCAGGAAATGAGTCCCAGGGCCTGGATGTGACACTCGCAAGCAGCAGCTGTGGGAATCCTTCCAGCTTCTGAGCCTCCACCAAGCAATGATTTGCCATTAACCCCAAATGTGAACTCTTTGATTAAAATCTTTGCAAGGGCCGCAGTGACAGTTTGAAGAGTTCTTTGTAATAATTACAGCAGAGACAAGCGTTCCCCTGGAGACACAGGGCGGCGTTCCCCCTCCCAAAGCCAGGCTGTCCATTAATCACAGGGGGAGAGAGGCCACGGAACACGGCGTGTTGGTGGTTACTGATGTGAACAGCTTCAGCACTTCCAGGTGCTGTGCTCAGTCATCCCCTGGCCTGGCACACCACGGGCACGAATTCCACACCCTGACCTCCCTCCCGAGGACTCCCTGATACCCTCACATCCCACTGAACGCTTCATCCCAGTCGGATCATCAAGGAAAAGCCATTGCTCTGGCCCTGAGGACACTGCAGGGACACCAGCCAGGCTGCCAGCAGCAGCTGACCTCTGACTTCACAAGCAAAGAGTCCAAGAGGATTCAATTATTAAGCACAACAACGCAAAAGCCAAGTGCTCACATCATTCGATGATACCCAGGTAAAGGTTTAGAAAATAAATTATAAAATTATATTACAATCTGTAATGACCTTAAGTGCCTCCCAGCTTGCAGTACAAAGTTCTGGAGCCATGGCAGCAGGTTGGAACAGGATGATTTTATGGTCCCTTCCAACCCAAGCCACTCTGTGACTGACAGGTTTTTAGGGAGATAAAACTCATTTTCAAAAAGTTCTGTACATGCCTGGGGCTTAGGAGAATAAGACATGGGAAAAAACAGTATCTAGAAAGACTGATTAAAAAAAACCCAAACCAAGAAAAATTAGTAACACGGCTGAGAGCTCTTTAAGGAATTTATATCTGAGCTCTGTGAATCACTAGAAGTAGGGACACATCCACATTGAAGGTAAATGAAATATAAGAAAATAAAACCAAATCCAGCTTAAAGGACTGGGTTCAGTTAATACAAGTTTATTAAGTCAAAATGCTCTACAACAAAGCCTCCCAACCAAAACCCAGCTAATATTACTGTCCCTCTCTGTAAAGGAGCACAGCCAAGGCAAACAGCAATGGGGTGATTTGCACAGGATGCAAAGTGGCCCAGGAAGAGAATTGCTTTCATGCTCTCTCATCCTGTGATTAGCTAGTAAGGAAAAATCCTTCCCTGTGAGGGTGGGCAGGCCCTGGCACAGGGTGCCCAGAGAAGCTGTGGCTGCCCCTGGATCCCTGGCAGTGCCCCAGGCCAGGCTGGATGGTGCTTGGAGAAGCCTGGGATAGTGGAAGTTGTCCCTGCCCATGGCAGGATAGGCTTGAAGATCCCTCCCAACCCAAGCCATTCCAGGATTTCTGTGATCTATCTTTTATCTTCCAGTCCATCATCTAAACCAAAACACTCCTTCAAAGCTGCTCTTAGCCCCAGGCTCGTACAGGGGGAGGTTACAGGTACAGAGAACTCCCCAGAGACAGGAGCATGAAGGTGGATCTTCCTCCGTGTGCCCCTCCCTGGGTTTCAGTAAATCCCAGGATTTTTGGCAGACACGTACCATCCTCCTCCTGCGGAGATTTCTTCTTGAATCCTCCATTCTTCTGGCTACTCCCCCGAGAGCTGGAAGTAGCAAACCAGGAGGTTCTACCTGCAGGCAAGCAGAGGTCAGAGATTGTTCCAATGGCACAAGGGAAATCATTTGGAGAAATTTCTTTAGTACCAAAACACGGACACAATTCCCAAGGCACAGCTGTCGCTAGCACTGGTGTGGGCAGCTAGGAAGAGCCTCACACTTGGGATTGGAAATGCTCATTATAGGAATTACAGGTAATGGAATTAAATCAGGTTTCTCAGGAATGCTCCAATAAAAGCCAAAAAAGGCTACAAACACAAAGTCTAACAACTCCAGAACTTCTTTAATCCCCTGAGCTCCTCATGGGAAGGTGCTGCTGTTCATCCCTGTCAGCAAACACAAACCTGGATCCCTGCAAACACACCCAGCTCCCCCATCCAGGAGCAGAACAGCCCCGCTGCACTTTCAGGAATGCAGGGGGAAGGTGAGGAAAGGTCAATTCTCTTATGAAATCAGACCTTTCACCTTCCTGCTCTTTGGGACTCACCCAGGAGATTCCAAAGTCTGACTGGATCCTGGATTATGTGCTGTTTTCTCAGGGCTCCACCGAGACCTTGACGTGGCAGGGAAAGCGTTGATGCCAGGTGCCTCTGAGGAAGGAGAGAATGAAAAACAAGACAAGGATTGGCAAAGAGCTGTGGCTGCTCAAGCCTTGTGTGCCTCCCTGAGACTCGGATTCCTGACCAGGGAAACACTGTGGCCGAGTGTCAGGACAGCAGCTGGGAGCCCTGGATGGGATTCCTGCTTGTGCACTTCCCACGTGACTCTGGAAATGTTTATAACCCAGTTCAAAGAAAGCACAAGTATAAACAGGCAACCCACGCTCAAAATATTTAATATTTCATCTTTTTCCTCCCCGTCTCTGTTTTTGGTTCTAAAGGCATGTTGGAAATCAGTTCTTAGAATGCAAAGACTCCCTACCGTATTATGAGAAAGTTTTTTAATGACAGAAGGACTTTTAAAAGGAAATTTTAAGGACTTTTAACCTTCCTGCACAACAGCAAGGCCAATGCAGCTCTGTCCCTGAGGTAAGTCAGCAGGAATCCTGCAGTGCATAGTCACGTTTAAGTGCAATTTCACAACATCTAAAATAGCATTTACTCATAGTCTCTTTGAACACAAGCCTGGCCCCTTCTCCAGTGTGATTCCCTGCCTGCCCTCCACAGGCTCCAGTTTCCAAACCAGCCAGGGACACTGACCAGGCTCAAACCTCTCACTCTCTTTTCCTGGTTTTCCTCTTTTTTCCAGCTTGTGGTGGCTTAAGATGGCAACCTTAGGATTGATGCTCATTAGAACAGAACAGCCGAAATTTAAATTGATCCCAGAAAAACCTGGCATGAAACAATGCCCCACGTTGCTCTCCCTCCACCTCCTACTTGCACCACAAAAAAAGGCTTAAATCCAGAGCAGACCAAGAAGTTGATGAGAGGGATGAAGCACCTCTTGTACATGGAAAGGCTGGGAGAATTGGGATTGTCCAGCCGGGGGAAAGAGAAGCTTCGCGGTGACCTAACTGTGACCCTTCCAGGGCCTAAAGGGGCTCCAAGAGACTGGAGAGGAACTTGGACAAGGGATGGAGGGACAGGACAAGGGGGAATGGCTTCCCACTGCCAGAGGGCAGGGTTAGATTGGATATTGGGAAGAATTTGTTCCCTGTGAGGGTAGGCCCTAGCACAGGGTGCCCAGAGAAGCTGTGGCTGCTCCATCCCTGGAAGTGTCCAAGGCCAGGTTGGACGGGGCTTGGAGCAGCCTGGGATAGCGAGAGGTGTCCCTGCTCAGGGCAGGAGATTAGAACGAGATGAGCTTTAAGGTCTCTTCCCACCCAAATCATTCCATTATTTCCACGGTGTTTCCCAAGTCAGTGCCCAACAGCGCTGACACGACGGACCTTTGGGACGGCACAGTCAGAGGTCCCCCCCGTCCCTCTCCCCCGTTCTCCTCCTCTCCCGGTGCCCCCAGTGCTCGGTGAGGCCCCACCACCGCCCCGTTACCTGCAGGCCGCGAACCCCGCCGGGGGCACAGCCCCGGGGCCCGGCCCAAGCAGCGGCGGGCGGCCGCCAGAAGAAGCAGCGGCCGCGGAGAAGCCCCATCCGCAGCAGCAGCGCCATGTCCGCCGGTGCGGCTCCGCGGAGGCCTCACGGGCCGCGCCGGCGGGACGGGCCCGGCC
>VYZQ01025780.1:22359-35393 GCA_013400655.1 Mystacornis crossleyi | reverse complement strand
TGGTTGTTTTGGGGTTTGGTTTTTGATGGTATTTTTTACGGGGGAATGCGTTTGTTTTTTTTAAAGAGGGTGCTCCCTGCAGGAAGTATTTCGTAGTATTTTTATGTCACATATTTTAAGTCTAGAAGCCATAAAGCACAGCTTTAATGAATTTCATTTACTATTATGGGGACTATGGACTTCAATATATAATAGTTAGCATTTCTGTCACCAAGATACAAATGTGCTCAATTAAATTTATATTCACTTGGAGTTAAATGAAAACAATAGTATTAGCTACCATTAACACATCAACTTGTGCCTACAGTTCTTTTTTTCAGTTATTAAAAATGACCAGTTCTTTGGAGTGCTTTTGATCTAAGAAAATACTTTATTTTTCACAGTTTCTCAGTGTCTTTGGTAAACTGTGGCAATAAATTCCCTATAAAAGGTACTTATAATAGCAACTCACAACAGTCTAAGGCACTGAATAATTCCAGATTTTGAAGGCCTGGATATCTGTTGGAAGTTTCAGGTTTCTACAAAAAGCTTCTACAACATCTGTCAGAAGCATTTCAGCCTGGAAGTCAAATACAAATTCTCACGGGTTTTCCACTTGCTTATTTTTAAAAATGAAAACAAGACCCAAAGAACCAAGTTTATTTCAGTTACGCAATTTTTAAGAGTTTCTTCCCATATGCAGTGATATGAGCTGAACAAATATATTTAGATTTTCTGAACTATAGCCCACTTTTTCTTCTGCTTTGATTCACACTTTTTGGAACACTCCATGCTCAGCACAACATCTACTTCCTACATATCTAGTGAGTCATTTTTTCAGGCACCTCTAAAAAAACCCAGATTCATTACTTGTAATTACTAACAAAAATAAAATCAAAAGGAATTCTAAGCATAATATTCTAATGCTGTCACTGCATGAAAAATCCACTAGTTAACTAGGAGTTATTTCACTGTATCTACAAACACAGGCAAAAAGAGGCATTGCACTGGTTGTCTGTAGAAGTATTACTAAGCACAGAAAAAGTCCAAGTACAGATAATCCCACCACCATCTCCTTCCACCTTAATCATACACATATTTAGGCTCACATATTATGTTAAAAATATTTTTAAAAGCAAATCCAACTTTAAGTACCTGCTTTTAATTGCTATGTATTGGTGATCTTGAAAATTCATCCTACTTTTACCCTTAATAACGCTGGTGTTACATAGACATTATCTCCTTGGGCAAATAACTTTTTCCATGCATAACTAAAGTGCCTTTATACAAAGTAAACATTCACATCTTCCAACTGCAAGTAATATGTTATCTTCAGCTTGGTCTACTTATATGATATACTTCAGCTTAAGCCTTCCTCTGCCTTAGGAAAAAAATTCTGTACTACTTTCCTTGGCAATGCTTACCAATGCTCCCTCTCTGCAGGTCCTACCCCTATTTACAGACAATACTCATAAAATTGTTTACAGACTATGTAGTACACAGAATCACTCACATGATTCACTAAATAAAATAAAACTCCAAGCCCTCAGGAAAGAAAGAAAGAGTATGAGAGTGTAACTGAAAAGCAATTCAAGAGGCAGCACAGAGACTGGACTGAGTGACAGGCAATGCCAGAAACTGGTATTGCCAAAGTCCACAACTTACGAAACTGCAGTCCCAGCTCATTCATGAACCATTTTGAAATATCTTAAAGTTTTTCTCATTACTAAGTTAACATTTGAAGGTCTTTTATCTTTTGAAAAACCCAGAATTCATAAATGTCCTATGTATAAGCTTCTAAGAAATGTTTACAAATACTCCGACAAAGAGAATTTGTGCAGGTTTAAATATAGGTCATTGATAGGATAATGACAATTTCCTAAATGAGATGTGCTTATTAGCAGTTATGTAAACAATGGTAATAGATGTTCCTGCATATAAATGTTCTGGCATAGTTTTATGGTTTTGTTTGTATTTTGAAAACACCAGAGAATTTTTTAAAGTAGTTCTTATGATTCAAGATGAAGCCTGTATTAATCAGTATCTTCTGCCTTCTCACACCAGCATTTGATACCTATTATCTCTAATGGTGCATTTCCCCCTCTCCTACAACTGTCTCACAATTTACCATTCAGACACTCAATCAGATGAAAAGCCAGTCCATACTGCCAAGAAATAAGCACAGAATCTGAAATTCTCCACGCTGCTGTATCAATGCTTTAAACCTTTTACAACACCACCACATTTAACATGCAGCAAGAGTGGATTCCAGGGCACGATCCCAAACCCATTCTTTAGTTGATCACTATGGCTACAGATCCCCACCTTGGCACTTGTCATCAGATCCCTGTCAAATCTTCTGGATGGTATCTCCAGAACTATCAAATACAATCTTCTTATTTACTACCACTACTAAGTTGCTATTTTAAAACAGATAAACAAGTAAGCATATAAATTTTTTACCTATATTAGAGAAGCCAAAGTTAACTGAAATTTAAAAATGAACAAAAAACCCCATAGCTGATGGTCTTTGAAGCTTGTCTATCAGTTAGCAGATTTGCTCAACACTCAGTGCTCTGTCAAATTAACTGTCTTGAATATGGCAGACTATTTGTGACCATAATAGAGCACGTGGGGGTCTTAAAATCTTTATAAGCCGTAAGAAATGTGGATAAAAAGCTACATGCATACTACTTTCTGACTTAAAGACAGCACAATAAATTGGAACATTTTACTTTGTTGAATCAAACAAGAAAGGTTAAAGACTAAACTTAAAGTATTTCAAGTACTTAAGTTTTCTAGAATCCAAGACTGCCTATCACATACACAGTAGAGCCAAAGCAACATGCTTAATGAAATATTTAATACAGACAGCAGTTTGCACAATTACCTGCAGGTAACTTGAAAGCCATGCCATAATCCAGCCTTAAGAAATTAAATGCTTCTCTTGTCCCATCATGCCCAAGTATTGCGTAACATAGGATAGTTAACAATGGAAGGTTTAAGAACTTTGACTGCGTTGTACTGCTCCTCATGCTGTGTCATACTACTGAAAAAATCTGTTAATTACAGACCATACTATTCTTAAAATCCAGAGCTACACTGACTGCATTTCATACAAGGGCTTGGTGTGAACCTCAAAACCAGCTGATATAGAGGACGTTAAGTTCTAGGGTGTAACATCAATGTATTTGGAAAAAAAATACAGTGCTGAGCAACTGTAGTCTGCACTTTGTTGATTTTTTGCTGGCTTTTTAAAATTAACTTGACAGTCATTAAGTAAAACGACTTTACTTGTCCCAGTTCAATCCCTAGTGGACAAAACACGCACTACAGGACCCCTCAATTTTGCTTAACAAGGCTGCCAGACTTGTGAGAAGAACAGTTAAGAACACAGGACGTATTTTAAAACCATTTTCACTATCAGTAAGACTGTACCATGAACACCACTCAATACACTCCTGTTGCCAGTAATAAACCTTCTATCAGAACCAAACAAAATACTCCACAAATTTCAAAAGGACAAGTAGGAAGAGTGCCAAACAAGCACAGTATCTTTTTAAAACCCATTTCTCAATACTCCTCACAATCAATTTATATACACAGATAAAAGAGTAATTTCACGGCATTTGAAAAAAATATTATTACACCACTATATCGATACAATGTGCTTTCACATTTGCATGACTCACCTCAAAATCAGCTACTTCCAGCAATGACTAAGACACAGGCAAGTCTTTCAGTACTCAAACCATTTTCAACTGTTAGTTTTATATACTTTTCATAATGTTCAGTTTCTTCATAGTAAGAAATTACCAACTTACCTGGAAAGTTATCATTTTAAAACAAATCTTACTCCTTCCCTATGCAACCGTACTTACTACGGCAAAACCAGAGTGATCCGCAGTCTACAGAGACTTGCTAAAACACATGTGCAGTTTCAGTGTTTTTAAATGAACACCTTACCTTGCCTGTCTTGTGATCAAACCAGACAAGAGCATGGTTCCTGGACAGCACCTTGCAGTCAAACGTGGCGTTGTTCTGGGCTGGCCGGCAGCGAGCCACGGAGCGGCCGATCTTGACGGGCTCGTCCAGGTAGACATGACGCTCCTGAAACGGGTGGGAGTTTGGGCGGCAAGTGAAGATGGCCAAGGCTGAAGGCATCGAGGACAGATTGTGGTTGCCACACCAACCAGAGATGAAGAGAGCCTCTTCTGATGCAGACTGTCCTCCACAATTTTTAAAGCGCCTCCACAGCAACTTTATATTAAAGCAGGACAAATATTATCGTATGAGAGGCCTAACAACTCATTGTTTCAGTGTGTAAACTAATTCTGGCAATAATCCAGTGAAAAAGCCCCATTATGTCTTTTAATAATATCAGCAGTAGCCCAAAAAAAGTCTAAAACGTTCAACTTTCAATTCATCCTCCTCTGGAAGAATAGGAATAAGCATCTGATTCCTTCAGAGAGAAGCAAAGGCCCCGTGAAAGAAAGATACAATGTCTTAAATCCAAGTAGATGAGTCATACAAGTACTTTTGTTTGTAACCTCAACTGCCTTCTTTCCCCCCTCCTTCCGTAAACAACACTGACCAAAAGTCTGACCAATGCAACATGGAAGCAAGGAAAGGTTTAGGAAGGGGAACGAAGGAGCAAGATCAGCGTCCTCTCTCACAGGGCACAGATCAGGAACTGGAAGGTGAATACAAAGCCCTGGCTTCACAACAGGGACCTACTGCTTTACACAGCAATCCGCATTTCACCATCTTCGTGTGGTTAACCCCAGCAGAATAGGTGGTCCTCGATTTAGGATGGGCTGCGAGAGCTACACTTTTTCTCCGCTACACCAGATAAAGCTAAACTGGTCTACAGCTTCTGGGAGCCGCTCTGATAAGGAACTTGATAAGGCATGGAGAGGGTCCCAACTCTCCTCCTCCCGAGGACAAACCAACGCGTGGGAAGGGTCCTTGGGGCAGGCCTGAGAGGTGCGCTGACAGGTCGCTCCCCGGCGGCGGCTCTGGTTGGCGGCGGGGTCGGTGTGCGTCCCTCGGTGGCGGCTCCGCAGGGGCGGGCGGCGGGGGCTGCTCCGGGAAGTCCCCGCCAGGAGCCCCCGGCGCGGGGCGCGGCGGCNGGCGGCGTGCGCACCGGAGGGCTCGCGCATGCGCGTTGCGCGCGGTGAGGCTGCGGCAACTGGAGGGCTCCGCCCCGCTCCGGGCGCGCGGGGAGGGGGCGGCGGGAGAGGCCGGGAGGGGAGAAGGGAAAGGGGAAAGGGGCAAAGGGAAAGGGGCTGCTGCTCCTCCTGGAAGGGCACGGCTGGAACGTGTTAGCACGGGGCAGGTCGCTGAGGTGAGTGAGCCCCGGCCCTGTGCCGTCGCTTTGCCCTCGCTGTTCTCAGCTCTGGGAGGGAGGGGATGAGCGGGGCCCGTGAGCCCTTATGAATAAGGGGGAGGGAATGGCCTGAAGTTGTCTCAGGGGAGGTTTAGGTTCGATTTTAGGAGAAGGCTCCTCACCCAGAGCGGGGGTCGAGCACTGGAATAGGCTCCCCAGGGAAGTGATCTCGGCCCCAAGACTGCCAGTTTACAAACCTTTTGGACAACGCTCTCAGGCACAGGGTGGGATTCTTGGGGCTCCCTGTGCAGGGCCAGGAGTTGGACTCGATGATCTGATTCCAACTCAGAATATTCTGTGGTTCTGTGAAAGAGCAGAACTTAGAGGAGAAGCTGGAGTGACACGTTCTCAGCAGAGCTTGCATGAGAAAGCGCAGGAGTCTCCTGAACATCCTCCTGCTTTCTCTGTGCACTTCTGGTGGTTTTATAATTCCAGAGCAAAAACCTAGAGGGCCGCAGTGTGGTGTGATGTGTCCTGGGGCGGGAGGAATGCTGGCCATATTTGCCATGCTTTGTTGCAGGTTGGCAGTTGGAGCAGGGAGACTCCTGGAGCAGTGGCTGCAGGGACAGGACTGAGGTGGGGTCACTGGTGCTGCGTCTTCCCTCAGTATGTCATGGAGCCTCATCCAAGGTCATATTTATGCCCGTTTTCTAGAAGCCAAGGAAAGGTCACTTGTCAAGGTCATATGGTAAGCTGGTGCCGAACGAGTCTCTCCAGTCCAAATACATTTTTAATTCCGTCATTCCCTGTAAAGCAAACAAGTGGAAATTGCTTGATATAAGATAGATGCTGGGGTCGTGCCAGCACTATAATTACCCTGTGACAAGGTGTTAGGATTAGGGATATGGGAGGGTTCTCTGATGGCAGAAAGAGCTGGCAGCTGCGGAGGACAGGAGTGGAGCTGGGCCAGGCAGTTCAGCAGTGGATGAGGGGAAAAGCAGTGATCGAGGTAAGGCAGTGCAGTGTATCAGACAAAGCACGATTGGTGTGTTTTTAGTTGTAGCACAGTAAAATCTCAGGCCTGTCTTAATTTTTTTCCCCTTTCTTTTTGACTGCACTGTGATTTGGGGAAGGGGGGTTGATTCATAACAGACTAGTTTTCTTCTAACAATCCAGTGAGAAAAAGACAGCAAAACCAGGCTGTAGCATCTGTGTTTGAAACAAAGAAATGAAATTCAAGATTAAAGACAAGTCTGATTTTGTGAAGACAAAAAAAAAAAAAAAAAAACAACTGATAGGTGAAAGCTTTAGAACTGTTTATCCATAGTTTTAATTCTCCTGACACAGGAAAAAAAATCTCACACACCACTTCATGGCTTTCATCAGTTTATGAGATTGTACTACTGTGATAAATATAATTGTAATTTACTTTTACTAATTGTTTTAATAAGTGGAAATTTAGTGTGGCTGTTGATTACAGCAAAATAGGTGCCATAACTAATTAAAAGGGGAAGAAAAGGGGTATAAAAAGAAGATGGAGAAAGTGAGAATAAATTTAGGTCCATTAGGAGTTAATTTGAGGGAACCAGTTGCAAAAGTAGAAATAATTGAGAATGCTTTGGAATTGCAAAGTGTAAAAAGTGGGAACAAAGGATACTACAGGTGTTGGAATGAAAAGGGTGTTTCTGAGAGCATTTTTAATATTTTTGTGTGCATGTTTAATGGAGAAAGGAGACTAAAAGTAAAATTAGAGATGATTACCATCTATGGACCTCAAAGAATCAGGTAAAATAATAAACTGAGCAATGCATAACTTTTTCTGCTGTCCTCTCTAAGTATTTATAATAACATAATAATAATATAACTATGTTATTTAAACTGTAAGGCACTGGCATATTATGTTTTCCTGAACCCTACTTCATGCCCTGGAGAAATCCCACTCTGACAGTCTCACAGGGAAGCAATGGTACGTGCCAGCTGCCTTTCTAGTTCTCTTTGGCACTGCCACATGGCTCATGGTAGCAACTGAGCTGTACCCACTGCTCATCGTGGACATTAATTTGAGCCTTCCTTCTCTGCGTGAGTGCCAGCTCTCAGAGGAGCTGCATTGGTGTAGTTATCCCTCAGACTTTTTAACTCCTATTTCAAATTGCCTGATGAATTCAGAAGTTATCAGGGGCAGAGTCATAGGCTAAGATGAAAATATAGAAAGCAGTTGCACTCTGAAATGAGGATACAATTATTGTATGGGTATTTTATGAAGTGTCTGCTGCTTACCAGAAAGTGTCCATCCCAGAACTGGGGAAAGCAACAGGTGGACGAGTTCTGTGTGAAGTGCTTGGCCGCTGTGCTGTGCTCAGAGGAGGAGGAGAAAGAGGAGGAGGAGGTGGAGGAGGGAGGAAGTGTCAGCTCCTGCTTCGTTTCTACAAACGCTGTCACACAGCTGAACCAGGCAGAGCACCTCGCAGCCATGTTAGGTAAGGGCAGCAGGATCCCGCTGTGTCCATCCTTTTTTCGGGCAGGAAGTCCATGAAAATGTTATGATAGCCATCGTAGCTGAGGGCAGAAGGAGCCCGCTCCATAGCCATCTTGGGTAAGGGAAAGGGAGTGCAGGGGACTGTCACTGTCACATTTGTCCCCTGAAGAGCTGGTGTCTGTTTCAGGAGGATGAAATGCAGCTGAGGTAGTTTATGTGCATACCTGAAAAACATCTGGATTTTTGCTTGAGTGTGTCGAAGTCTTAATGACTTGATGAAAAATGAGATCTTTTGCTGAGGGAAGCCTGTAGCAAATTCTGAACTAACTGTAACTGACTCAGAAAGAAAAACACCAAGCAGCGTTATAGGCAACTCAGTGCCAGATTTCTGAGTACTGTGCAAGGATGATCCAAAAGGTTACCAAAATAATCAACATGTATCAGACTGAATTTTCACTGCAGAGGTATGAACCAGTTGTTTAGTGGGAGATGCTGTTTCTGGAGAAATTGTTACATTTGGAATGACTGAGACATGCTGTATAGCAAAAGTTCAGTTTCTAGTGTAAAAGTTAAGATGCAAACTGATAATGAAAGCAGGATAAACAGGTAAAGAGAAAGTTGGAGATGCAGTTTTCTACTGAGTTCTCATCCCTGAAACTCATTCATCAACAATTTATCCAATCAATTTTGTACTGATTTTCAGAAATACAACAAATTCCATGTATAATTGCCATACGACATTTAAAATATGACAGTCTAAAAAGGCGTTCATTGCTGTATAGAGCAGTGTGGAAATGTAAACCAGAGTTTGAACTGTTACTTACATACTTACATATCTTTTGCAAAACAAGCTTGCCTCAGAAGTAGCTTCTAAAACATTCGGAACCAAGCTGTCAAAAAGTAAGAAACTGTTTCAGAGAAGTTTTCCCCAGTGTTTAAAAAATTGATTCTAATTATCACCCCAGATTTAGTGAACGGGTTACACTTTTTTATTTTAGTGCTGTTACTGTTCTTTAGTTTCATACTTATTTTCTGTTCGTGATCTTTTAACTCTGACTGGTTATGTAAAGAACAATTACGTTATCTTTCAGCATTAATTTTGAAAGAATAAGCAACTTAGCCAGTTTAATCCTCTCTTGTCAGGTAGGTTCTCCATTTATTCCATTTTCTTTCAGATCCTTCCCTGCTCCTATTTCTAATTGGCATTAAAAAAAAGATACTTGTATCCAGTATACAAATGAGTGTCTTACCAACTTAACAGACAATTACAATAAAGTAATATATGTAGTAAGCATGTACTGAATATACTGTTTAATTTACATTATGTAGTAAATATGAATGTGTTACACAATGATTTAAAATATTTATTATTATGTGCTATATATTCTATCTATTTATATATACAATGTATGTTGCATAGTATGTTGATAATGTATGTATTTGGTATATATACATAAGTATAATGTAACATGCGTACCATTAATACATGTTATGCTAATATATAACTAATTTTACATGCAGTGTTTTTTCATTTCAAGTGAAATCAGGCAAGTTGAAATACCTGGATTTTCACTGCTTTATCATTTTAGCAGAACACAGTCATCATGTGACCAGCTCTTATTTGCTTTTTTATTAATATATCAATTAAACAGTCAATATTAATATTGACTTTTTGAAATGTTTGATATTTTCTGTGGCTGTTTGAAAAATAGAAAAGGTACTTCAAAAATAATTATGACTTTTTGTGTGTGTATTTATTTGTTTTAAATGAATGTATTTATTAGACCAAATCTGATTTTCAAGAACAAATAAAATACTGCTTTAAACTGAAATCTCGAGGCGGGGGATGGAGGGGGAAGGTGAGATGAGCAGATGATGTTTATGCAGTTCTTTGGTGTTACTCTGTGATGTGAGCAGTCTGCACAGTCAGTCCCTGCTGAAGCTGGTGGAACCTGGCCAGCCAGCAGCCAACACAACATTTGCTGCTACCTGATAGAAAGTGTCCTGCTGAGAGAGGAGGGGACAGAGCCATGGAGATCACAGCTGTAGGAGCAAGATAGAGCGTGGAAGAAAGGAAGGCAGGCTCAAACACGGAACAGTTGTGGATCTTTAGAACCCAGCTGTCCCACGTCAGCCTTTTCTCATTTTTATTCCAACAACTGACATCACAGGGCATGCTTTTTCTAGAACTCTCTCTTGTCCAAACCCTTCCAAATATTAACAGATGGCTGTACGTCTGCAAAACAAGGCTGAGTTCCGGGAGATTTCTAAGGGCACATTCCATATGTGGAGCCCCAGTGTTTCATGAGGCTTTATTGCAAGTAGTAGCAAAATGCTCTCAGTAGGTTCCCAGCTCTGAAGTCTATCTTTTGTCCTGCATTGATACTTCTTGAAGAAGAAAGCAGTCTCAGCTTTTTCTAAATGTTACAATACATGCAGAAATATTTTTATTCTGTTTCTTAACATACGTTCTTTCTCAATTGAAGAAGATAATCACATTTTATCAAAGCTAAAATGTATATGAAATGGCTAGGTGAAAGTTTTTCTGAACCAGTGTTTCCCTAGTTATTGGGAATATCTCCAGTGGGTGAGAATCCTTTCTTCAGTACTTTCTTAGCAAAGATCGTGTGTCTATTCTCTTAACTTTCTCCTGCCAAAAGATTATTTGTTAAGCATCAAGTGGAATTAATTTACTGTTTAATAAAATGAGCAGAGCATATCACTCTTACTAAGTACTTTATTCTTATTATTTTCCATAAATACACTTATACTTTTAATTCACATGGAAACCTAAAAATAGGGGCCAGCAAAAACTAGAAGTACATGCAGGATGACAATAGCTAAAATTTTGTTTTGCCCATGACAGCAAGAATATAAACAAGGGAAAGTATAAAAATACAAACAAGGGAAGGCTTATAAGAAGCAGTGAGATGGAATCTTTCTTAAACCAAGTCATAAAAGTTTTTGGCCAGGCAGTTTCAGTTGTTAAATGGAAACAGCAAATTAAATGCTACTGAGAATCATTGTGCTGGGTTGAACTTGATTAAGCTCAGTCTTAGTCATGTCTTTTCTTGGATGGTAATCTTTTACAGAATTTGGGGGTTAACTACTGGAAAAATCTGTGAGTGTTGCATGTTATCACTGTAAAATGCCTGAAGCAGCTGCAGACAGTGAGAACCTTCCTGTAGAGCCTTGCCCGAGGCTGCACACTGCAGAACCCCATTCCTATCTCAGTTTGTATCTAACATTCACTTTGCCACTAATGGTTTATGATAACTGAAGGCTCAAATTATATCCATGATATAATTTGATATCTCACATTATTACCATGATAATTTTGTGTGTTACAATTTTTTCTGAGTTATATGTTTGTTCCTCCTTTGTCTAGAAAATTACCATGATAATTTTGTGTGTTACAATTTTTTCTGAGTTATATGTTTGTTCCTCCTTTGTCTAGAAAATTAATGATCAAAGCACACTTTAATTTCTAGCAGTTTGGTTTTGATAAACAAATGTTGTTAATGGGTCTGAAGGAAAGAGTGCATCTGAGGAGTAATTTTCTTTTAAGTATATATAGATGTATTATTTAAAATTTACAACTGTTCTGTAGAGTAAATGGCATGTAGTGATTCAGGTAAGCAGCCTATCTGCATCTACTGCTGCCGAAGCTCTTCTAGTACCAGTCAACCAAACGTATAGTGTGAATAATTCAATAAAAAGAGGCCAGGAGTTTGCGGGGGGGAGTGTACATGCATGATATTTTTTTTTCTTTTTTTTAAATTAAATAAAATTGCTATTTAGCTCTTTTAACTCTACAAAATGTTTCATAATGAAATATAAATAGCTGTTGGACTGTGCTAAAAGAATATTTGAAAGCTCTTACATTATTAAAGAGCTTGGGCTTTGGCTAAGGCACTAAAAGAGGGTTTAAGAGATTTGGATGCTTTTTTTATTATCCCAGTTTCCTGTGAGGGTGAAGCTGTTCAGCCGTCAGCCAGAGGGGCATTTCCATCTCCCTCCGGAGCCGCGCTCAGCGGTGCATAGGACACGAGGGAGAGAAGCCTGGTCATTGCTTGGCGGCCAGGTCGTCTCCGTGCAGGTGCTGTCACGGTCATGTCAAAGAGGAAAAAGCTGATGGATCCGTTGACTGCAGAGCTGCCCTCAGGAGCACCCCGCTAAGCACCGGTGGGACGGGCTCCCGGGGCCGGGTGTGGTGTCTGCAGCCCCGGTCGCGGAGCCCCGGGCCCTGCCCGAACTGCGCCGCCGCCCTTCCCTGCCGGGCCGCGGGGGGGCGCTCCCTCCCCGCCGCCGCTACCGGCCCCCCCCCGCTCCCCTCAGGAATGGTCTGGCCTCCCCTCAGTGCCCGCTTGGCCCCTCCCACTCCGGGCGGCTCGTGGGGGAAGCGGGCGGGGCGCCGCGGGTCACGTGACTCCGCGCGGCGGGGCCGGGGTCGGGGCCATGTCGCGGCGGGAGCGGGGCCCCGAGCCGGGGCCGGGCGGTGCCGAGGCGGCTGCGGAGGATGCGGCGCCGGCGGAGCCGGAGAGTCCCGACTCGTGCCTGTCGCTGCTGCCCTGGGACCGCTTCTCAGCCTGGCTGCACTGCGTGTGTGTGGTGGGCTTCGACCTGGAGCTGGGCCAGGCCGTGGAGGTACGTACGCGCCCAGGCGGGCGGGGGGCACCGGTGGCCCCGCGGCCTGTGGGCTGCGGCGGGGCCCCTTCGGAATCGGGCGCTTCCTCTGGCTCCGGTGTTGCAGAGGGGGGAAGCTCGGCCGCGCTTGAGGAAACGTGGTTGTGCGGAGCCCCAGAGCGGCCAGCGCAGCAGCGCCCTGGGGAACTGGGCCGGCTGTCCCGGGTGAGGCTGGTGATTTTCGGGCAGCTCTTCTCATGGTGCTGCTTGTGCTGTCAGCGGGCCCTTGTTAATGGTTTGCATCGCGTGCCGAGATTTGTACGAAGGATATCGTCGGGTTTCTTTGCGTACTAATAGTGCTGATTTCCGTGGCATCTAGATGTTAAAAAGTGTGCTAATATGGAGAATGTGAGTGGTGTTCATAATTAACGGTGTTCTCCAGGTCGCTGAGATGTGCGAAAAGGTTCTCTACCGATTTGAACCATTTCCCTTCAGTACAAGCAGGATGCCGGCCCGTGGCAGTGTCACAGCTACGGCCGCGACTCCCAGCTGTGCCCTCTGTGCAACAGCCGGGGACAGCCATGGCACTGCTTTGGGATCGCTCGGGCAGGGACAGCCGTGGCA
>VYZQ01025780.1:0-22109 GCA_013400655.1 Mystacornis crossleyi | reverse complement strand
CAGAAATAAGGCCCGATTTTTTTTCCCAGTATGTAGCTGCAGGAAGAATAATTAGCTTTCAGTTTATATAGGAATTCTGGGAAGAAACACCTGCTAGTGAGGAGAAGTACGCATTCAAGTCTGTATGCCAGTCTTCTGACTAAATGGATAATTTCAGCATCATTCAGCTACTGAAAGAGTTACATTTAGTGTGTTTCTTAGCATAAGATACCAAAGGAAAATATTCAGAGTTGGAAAAGAGATGGTTGATGCGTTTACTACATGCAGAATGCAGGTGTTCCACTCGTGTCTGTTTTCAGCTTTAGTTGCTGAAACATTTTCCTTCCTAATGTCTTACACAGCTGGACATCATTTGGTAGGAGACTGAGGGGGGAAAAAAATGCTGTATGGTAAGATGAGGACTCTGCATGAAGCTGGTCCTGAATTCTGAGTTTCCTGGACTAGGTCCCGTTTTTGGAAGCCCTGAAACCTTCTTTGAAACAGAATCCTAGAATTTGCGTCAAATTTCCTTTGCTTACAAGTTAGCCACCTATTTCAGGAGTTTCGGGGTGGGTTGTGGGTTGTTTTGAGGACCTTTTTAGGTGAAATTTCAGTGTCTGAGGTTTGTCCTCTTTCCTGTATATTCTCTTCTCACTTGCTTGCATAATCACTGATTTTGTACATCCCTTTTTTTTGAAATAAAAAATGTAATATATGCTTCCACATTTTACATTGTGTTGCATCATTTTTGATTTCTGTGTTGTAAAAGCTTTTTACATTACTTTTTTTTCCTGTAAGTACAGAAAGCCATGACTTTGAGTTTATTCCTTGAGCTTTCACAGTTGTCCTTAGGGGCTAGTGTTCATCCTCCAAGAGTTAGTATTAATACAGAGGGTGTTTTGTGGTTGAATTTTGATTACTTTTAATTGCAACAGATTTCACACAATAATGTGTGTTTGCTTTAAAGTTAATCATCTAGTGCGTTTTGCATGTACAAGTTAAATCTAAAAGATGTAATCTTGCTCTCCTTTGAGACCTTTTGCACCAAAAAATCTCAATTACTCTGAGTATACATTCTGAATATACCTTTTTTAAATGAATGTGTATGGTCCAAAACACCCTGTAAAGATGGGTTATCAAGAAAGCTTAAAAGCATATGAAGATAAGAACTGAGACATAATATTAATAGCTTACAACTGAAAATGTGCTAAAGCTAGGAAAGTGTTCGAGAGTTGTATTGTTAAAATATTTGATGGAAACTTACTGCTTATACCCAGCTTATTTTCAAGTAAAATAATACAGTTTTCTTCTTGTAGGTAATATATCCTCCACATTCCAAACTCACAGATAAAGAGGTAAGTCATGGTTGCTGTATATCATTTGGTTTTAGCTTAGGAAATTTATAAATATATTATATCTCTGGAAATATAACAGCTCTCTTTTCTTTTCCCTACCCTTTAGAAAACCAATATTTGCTATTTGTCTTTTCCAGATTCTAATTCAGGTAAGTGCTTCCTTCACTCTGTAGTCTTCTGTTGTGGGACTAAACTGTGTTAAAAAAGATAGGATTTGATAGGATGTATTCTGAGCTTTTGATCAAATATGTATTTATATACCTTAATTAATATTTCAGTACAGAAATGTTGCAGCTAAGGTTAAATATGAAACTGCAACTGTCTGCATTGCAGTAGGATCTGAGGATTCTTCTCTGGTTTATGTAAGTGTGTGAGACCTTGCAGATGACATTTGTGCAGACGTTTCAGAATACTTGGCAAGTAAAGAATGAACATCTTAATCTTGCTCTTTAAACAAAATAATGGTATCGTCACTGTAGAGAGGAGAATAGGCATGGAATTTGAAGGATTTAATAAAGCAAATGGAAGTATATGGAACCCTCTTCTCATGAAGGACTAAATATTTTCTAAGTTCATAACAGTGAATCTAACTTTGGAATCCAAAAGCATTTAGAAAGAACAGTTGTAAAGGGAAAACCTCAGCTCTCTTCTCCATTCTTGCTGTGCCTGTGTGTGGTCCTGCTCGTTAAATTATTCTTGAATCTAAATTTCTGCTCTTCTGCTCCCAAAGAGAAATTGGGGCATGTGGCTGATGGGTTGGGCCACCTGCAAAAAGATATGGCAGAAGTACAGATGCTTAATTTCACATTTATTTCTATACAAAAATCAAAACCTGCAGGACCAGCCTTGTGCCTGTAACTGCACTGACTCTGTGCTTTTGGATGCTCTGCAGTGTAACAGCTTGGACCAGGGTGATGCAGATTTGTGCTTTTAATGTGTGTGAGCTCTCCCTTACATAGTGTTACAAAGTATTTTGGCTAGTTTTTCTCCTTTGTCTAAACGTCATTAAGATATTTTCTCTGCTCTGTCTATTCTGTATGTAAATAGAGGCAGAGCTTCTTTCTCTTATTGAAAGTTCAAGAAGATGAATTAATGATATCTTCTAATTACTCTCATTGTTAATGGTTATAAATATCTTCAGTCTTTAAAAGGTATCTTGAAGGTACAAAATGATGTGTTAGCAACAAAGGTTGCCTTCTTTAAATTTTTTGGTGTATTTTTTCAAATAAGAGTGTGGTAAAGTTGCTTTAGGCAGAATATGTGCGGAGGTTTTACTTTCAGCCGGGAAAAAATCCTGCTTTTTTGCTTTTTATAATGTCCCTATTAAGGACTGTTGGTTCTTGATCAGTCTTGGTAGGCTTAAGTTTCAAATGATGCAGAGGAGATTCCCTGTGTAAAACCTGCCTTCCACAAGGCTGGAAGTGCATCCTGTCTATTAGGATTTATTTTTTCATCATAGGCCTTAACATGAAAAGAAAGCTTGATGTAATAAAGCAGTGAAGGAAGTTATTAGCTTGCAGCTAAATTTGAGTTCAGTCCATCCCAGGTTTTCATGGCTCAAAAGGTTAATTCACCTTTTTCTCTTACAACCACGAAGAGATATTATTCCAGTACTTGTGGTTAGGAGTTTAGAGGGGAAAGTTGATTTAGTCAGCTACTAGATGATGACGCTCTTTGTGGTTTCAAGCTGAGTTTCCCACTACAGTTATCTTTAAAATAATGTTTGTACCTTCTCTGTATGGATAGAATAGACATTTACAGACATTTACCAATCTTTTCTGGAAGAGCTTGCTACAAAAGAAGATATCATGTTCTGAGTTATATTTTAACATATTAATGATTATGGGTAATTTACTTTTAGGTCTTCTGTGTGTAGATTTTTATAGTAGTTTGTGAGTTTTTTTTTTTTTTCCTTTGGATAAAGGGAACAAGCTTTGAAACGTTGAAGCACATATTTAGTGCTGTGTTATTGGCATGTGCTGTGTTTTTTCTTCTTATCGCTGGATCTGTATTGCTGAGCACTTGCTCTCACTGCCTGTTTGAATTGGGTGGTTGTCCCATCACACCGGGTTTTGCTACTTTTGGTTTTGTCTTGGTGCATTGAGGATTTCGAACTGCAGCTTCCGGGGGTTCTGAGACTCAGCTGGGTGCTCTGGGCGTGTCAGTGTTACTCTGCACAGCCCGTGCCTCTGGCTGAGGGGCTGGGCTGTCTGTGCTTGCTATAACAGACAGAATGTGTGTGACTGAAAGAGAAGATGAAATTAAAGTTTCAAGTCAGGTGAACAGTTCCCTGGAGAATTAGTTACATTTTTCTTTAAGAAATTCATTTTGATAGAAATGAAGGAAAACTTCACTCCTTGGGGATAATACCTGGAAGCCCTACTTAGCTTCACTCAGTTTTAAGCAATTAGCTTTGCACCTTTCAGAATGATGAATCCTAGACCTGCCTGTGAAGTTACGGATCAGCATAATGCACTCCTACAGTGTGACTTCTGGATGAACCGTATGGTATCAAAAAGAGAGGCAAAGTGCAGCCATTTAGCAGAGGAATGATGTGGCGGAGATGATCAAAACTCTACAGGCATACCAATGAAATGGGTAGTGCCAGGAGGAGAACAGCCATTTGACCTGTTTGAGGACACGATAGTCACTGTGAGGCAGTGACTTCTTTTCCTTGTTGCAGGCAGTATATTTACTGTTGCCAACGATGCCAAATTTTTCACTTATATAATTATAAATACATAAATGTTCACAAGAGCAATGCAAGATAAATGAAGCAAAACTCTGATACCTCTTTGGCTGTAAGCAAGTGCTCACGTTAAACAAGGCTCAAACTTAGAATACTCTCTGTTTGTTGTTTATTTCTTCCCCCATGTAGGTTGTCTTGGGGACACACAATTTTGTTTTAGATTCCGACGGTCTCCTGGAAGGAAGGTCTCATTGTGTTGTTTGCTGGACCAGCTGGATAGAGATCTACCAGTTTACTTAAAGGTTGGAAATGAGAAAAAATGAAGTGAAATTTCTTTTGGGTAATGTTAATTTGTGGGTCTTCACCTTTAAATATAATGTTTGAAAAGAAAAATCTCTGAACTGAATGTCCTGAAAGTCAAAACTCATCTTTGTTGTAGCATGCTATTATAATCATAAAAATAATCAGTTTCATTAACTATTCTTTAAGTTTTATTAGTATGGATTTTGGATTACAAGGAATTAAATTGAAGCCCAGATCTATTTCATTATTGACTAGAAACCTGTAGATCAAATTGTAAGAACCATTACTGTTGTGGAAATATGAAGTGCTTTATAATGTAATTAAAAAAAAAAATTCAAACAACTTGTGCTGTCTTTCTGAGCTTCCAGCCTTCGCTTTTTGAAGATGGAGCAGTTACCTAAGAGAAGTAGTGCCTAAAAGTTGTTCTCATGTCCATAGGGAATATTGAGGCCCTGGGAGCCTGACTCTCAAACTCACTTTAGTTGTGTTTATGTGGCAAATGCTTGAATTCCTGTTTGTAGGAAGGATGCAGCTGATGTCTTGTCTTTGAAATGTGAGAGCCTACTTCCTTAAATATTCCAAGAAGCTTTTGTAAAACTAATACATTGAAAGACTAGGTTTTATCTTTTCAAAGCCAGGGCTTTAGGCTTTTTAACAGCTAAAATCTTTTTAGTGTTACTTTGCAGAATTGTTAATGTTGATTTATTCCTCAAGAAATTACTTCTGATTTTGGTTTCATAGTGTGTCAGGAGAACATAGATATAAAAATAGTAAAGCCAGAAAGCACAGCTGTTTCCACATGCTGATGTTTTCACTTTGAAGTACTAACTTAAAAAAGGTAATGCCAATAAACACAGTAATCCTTCTAGTTTATTGTATCTAATCAACTTTGGAGCTTGCAGGGGAATAGGCTTTTAAACTGTATGTTGAATGCCTCAAAAAGGAGGACAGTATCAGGTGGTTGTATTGAATTCTTTCCATTCTTTTGCAGAAAGATTCAGCATATTACTATGGCTATGTGTATTTCAGACAAGTTCGAGACAAATCATTAAAAAGAGGCTATTTCCAGAAGGTAATTTCAGTTCTTTTAGGAAAATATTAATTTGGAAATTAGTTATTTTTCAGTGACTGCAGAGGTACAGGAAAACTGTCTTGCTTTCTAGTTGTTAATTTATATTAAATTGGTCTAATTTTGCATCAGCTGTGCTGTGTTCCAACTCTGCTGTCAGAAGAGATAGTTTTGTGTCTGTGTTTAGAAACATAAAGTTGGGAAGTTTTGGGAATTGTTTGTTTGCAGTTTGCCTGTGTTCAGATGTGTGGTTGGCTTGCATGTGTGAGAAAAGTCACACTTGGTGTTGTCTGAGGGTAACAGGTGCAGTAGAACTGAGGTAAAGTGTTAACTTGAAATTCTGTTCCTGTTTTGTAACTCCGTATTCCAGTCGCTGGTCCTCATCAGCAAGCTGCCTTACGTCCATCTCTTTCGTACCATGCTCAAGCAAATAGCACCAGAATATTTTGAAAAAAGCGAAGCTTTCCTGGAAGCAGGTACTGGTCCCATAATGTTGTTCTGGAGGAGCTCTTACACTATCCCATACTTGTTCTGGAGAAATAAGCAACACTATCATGTTCTAGTTCGTGGTTCTGTCTTCTTGCAGGGTAGAGGGTTGAAATTTTAGCAAACTGGCTTGACTTCTAGATCACTGAACAGAGCTAATCGAACTCTGGATCCTCCCTGGGGGAGCTGGAGGTCTCTCCTGAAACACATCTAGGGTTGTGTGTGTTTCGGGACCAGCTGTTGAGCACAAGGAGCTGATGGCAGTGCTTAGTTCCCACTCTTCACCACCCAAGTCCATTTGGGCAGTGTGACAACTTTTGCTAAGCAACTGTACAAATGTCATCTTGCTTGAGGTTTGTTTTTTTTTGTGTGTGTGATTTGTTTGTTTTTTGACCAAATGGAAAAAGCAGCAGAGCAGCACTGGTAACAGGTGCCTCAGCCTCACTATAGAGCTGAAAGAGCTGGAGAAGGACAAATAGAAAAGTTATTTGCTCTTTGCGTGGAAGAGCTCTGTTCTGTGTACTGTGCCTGCCTCATACAACTTTCATGTTTTTGTGCTTTCACTGAGCAACAATTTGTGTAAACCATGAAGGAACTGCATTTTTCAATCACCTTTTTTTTGGGAAGGTTGTATTATGAGCAAAATAAGCTCTGCAGAAAGTATGAAAATTACATATTATATTCATAATGGTTTAGAAGAAAATGCTGGAAAACTTTCTAGCCAAGCTAGAAACCAGCTTTTTCCTTAACTGCTGGTATTTATTGGTTCTGCAGTAGCCAGTGTACATAAATGTAGGTGCTCTTTTCAAATTTTTTTAGTATGTACTTTCATGGTTTCTCAGATAACATTTCTTCAACTAATTGTAAGTCCCATTGCTACAGAAAATGGAAGACCAGAGAACACTGTTTTCTTGAAATTAAAAACTTTATAATTCTAATTGAATAGTACATAAAAAATGTCTAAAAGGCTGTAAAACTTGTTAAGTGTGATCAAGAGACAAGTGGAACTGCTGTGGACTATTAGCACTAATTTAAAGTTGCAGTGTGCACAAAGGTGACTCTGTGATCATGCTTTATAGCTTACAGAAACTGTCATATTTTTTTTCAGTTTGTAGCGACGTTGATCGTTGGCCACCACCAGTTCCAGGGAAAGTTCTGCAGTTGCCTATTATGGGTGTTATAATGAAGGTAAGTACTCCTGCACTTGTTCTTCTCTGAGGGTCTTTTCCCCACCTTTTACAGTGCAGGTCCTCACTGCCTTGTGCCTTGTTTTCATTGTTCTTCCAAACAGGAGTTTACTGAGTGCAGTAAACAGATGTTTACTGCACTCAGAGTGAAGGTCTGGGAGATCCTGATTCGGTGCTTTGATTGGGGGGAGGAGGGGAGGCTCTTTTATGGTGCTTAGGTTAATATTTAATTTTTGTAGATACTAAAAAGTGATGTTTCAGTACAACTACTAATTGCAGTGTATGTATTATCCCTTTGGAATTTGTGTTCTAGGAGACTTTAGTGCTAATTATATTTGTCGAATCAAACATAAAATAGCACTTGAAAGTACTGAGAATTAAGTTCCAGTCAAGAAAATTAAATATATTGATGAAAATAATTCTCGTTCCTGGAAGTTGACAAGTAAAAATCTTTTTTGGCCCATACACCAAAAATAATTGCTTCTGCTGTTTATAATTTTCAATGACAGTGAAATATGTCTGAAGAAAACTATTAAAGAGGTTGTATCTAGTGCATAGGGAGGAAGTGTAGAGCTTCAACAGTGGTTAAGAACTGGGCCTCTGGGAGTTGTAACATCTCCATATGAAATGCAATTAAATGAGTTTGATGAAATTGGACGTTACAGCCAGAAGTACCTTCTCAGCAGATGCTCTCAAGTTTATGGCAAGATGTGTGCATCACCAGGGAGAGAAAGAAGTTTCTGAAGCTGTTGTGAAAGCAGAAATTTAATAAAACAGTTCTGGGTGCTGGATGATGAGGAGTGTTAGATACGTCTTGTTTGGGTATTGCCTGCTTTTATCTCTTAAATAATTCTTACCCATGAGAGCTGAAATTGCACTCCTAAACTGGGTAAAGCCACAATTACTGCCCAGTGATATTGTCCCTGTTTTTTTGCACTGCTTGGGCAGTTTTAAATGTTGTGTGTAAAGGACATCCACTTGTGCATACCAACCTCCAGTATGATTCCATTTGTAGTACTCAAGACTTAGAGATGCACACTCTGACACCAGAGAAGTATACTTATGTTCAGACTATTTGGATTCTGCCTCACTCACCAGAACATCTTGATGTTTTAGGAGAGGATTTTTTCTAAAAGTAATTCTGTACCACTTTAAACCCTCAAGACCTTATTTCAGATCATTTTTTCCAACATTAGAGGTATTTTTATTGAAATTACAGTAACAGTTTTGACTTATTTTACCAATAGCCTCTTTTTTAACTGGAGTACTATTTTAATATTCTAATATTCAGTTTGCAATTGGAAATTCTGTAGGTGGCAGTTCTGTAGAGTAAACAAGCATCATGCTGCAGTATATCCTCTCTAAGTATTACATATTGTCTCTAAGTCAGCATTTTAAGTGTCTGCTGGATTCAGTACAAGGGAAAATAAATCTCTCTTTTTCTTTCCAAGTTGCGGATTCCAACGTATCGTGACAAGCCTGGAACAACACCGATAGTACAGAATATGCACCAGGTAGAGATGAGATACTGATATTGTATATAACCCCAGACAAAGCTAGAGATCTGCTTTCATTCTTTTACTTTAAACTTGTTAGAAAAGATTGGTAGCAAATTATCATACACTTTGATAATAATGAAATCCACAGTCTTTGAAACTTTTTTAGTGAAGGACTCCAAATTTGGATTCTTCATACAAAGAATATTCTAACCCAGTTACCTAAGCAGGGAGAGGTATCCAGGTGCTGGAAAAAGATGGTTGGCTGACAAAATTACTAACCTGAACGTTCTTTTAATGTTTGCTTACTTTGGGTTTTTTTGAGGATGAATACAGAATTAAAAGTCTTTAGCCATGGAAGATGGTTATAAAACTAATCTGTCTGTGCCTTCATGTGCGGCTGTTTAAAACAGCTTCAGTATTTTATATCTTTTCTGGACTGAAAGTCCCATGCCTGTAGGTGGGGGGAGGTGTGTGTCTGTCTTGGGGGATATCTTGCTGGTAGCACACAAAGGTAGTTGTGGAGATAACGTTCTATGTACTGCAGCAGTACATAAATAATTAGGCTATATGCTGTCTACTGTCTGTAAGCATTTAAGGGAAACCATTTCATTTAATACCTAGGTGTTCTGATGACTAAAAACCAAGCATTGCGATGTCTTTTAGGCAGATGCTCAGATCTCCATGGCTTTACCGACTGTTCATGAAGTAGATCTTTTCAGGTAGGAGTTTGGACTGATTGATTCCTAGTTGTGAACTCCCCACATGTTTTTTGATTTATGACAGTTCCTTAATATGTGTCATGGCTTGTAAGCTAACATTTATCAGTGTTGGTTTTAATATTCTTTTTCTGTAAAGTTTGCTAAAACGCAGTTCGGACAATAGACAGGCTGAAACTGCAATAAATAGGCAAGTTCATTAAATGTTCCATTTTACAAAAGTATTTTATGTTTATCAAATTACTATTAAAGTACTACTGCAAACTTCCTTTTTATCCTTTTATTAACCAGAAGAAATATGTATTTTATGATGTCAAATGTATTAAAATACCTCAATCTGTTTTTAGGTGTTTCTGTCCAGTGTTCTTTCACATTCAAATGCTTTGGGAGCTGGTGCTGCTGGGAGAACCACTTGTTGTGATGGCACCATCACCAGCAGAGTCTTCAGAAACTGTGTTGGCCCTTGTTAGGTAAATGTAGTAGAGCTTCCTAACTAATGACTAAGGGAGTCAGTGTAGCAGTGCAGCTGAGTGGACCTTCATTTGATCTGAGTGTGACAAAGCATTACAAATTTTAGAGTTGCTTGTCTTTCATGAAAGTTTGCACTGAATACATAAACCAGGCTGATCCTCTTTGTGCTTTGCAGCTGCATTTCACCACTGAAGTACTGCAGTGATTTCAGGCCATACTTCACCATCCATGACAGTGAATTCAAAGAATACACAACTCGCACACAAGCCCCGTAAGTGAATCAAACTCTCTGGGGAAGTTGTTGCTCAAAGCCACTCATAATCATAAATTTGTGTTAAAATACTGTTTAACTATTCTGGATTTCTATCATTAGAGAATTAGATTTAGACTTTTTTTTTTTTTTTGTAAGAGTCTACTTTCCGAGTGCAGCNCATTTGATCTGAGTGTGACAAAGCATTACAAATTTTAGAGTTGCTTGTCTTTCATGAAAGTTTGCACTGAATACATAAACCAGGCTGATCCTCTTTGTGCTTTGCAGCTGCATTTCACCACTGAAGTACTGCAGTGATTTCAGGCCATACTTCACCATCCATGACAGTGAATTCAAAGAATACACAACTCGCACACAAGCCCCGTAAGTGAATCAAACTCTCTGGGGAAGTTGTTGCTCAAAGCCACTCATAATCATACATTTGTGTTAAAATACTGTTTAACTATTCTGGATTTCTATCATTAGAGAATTAGATTTAGACTTTTTTTTTTTTTGGTAAGATTTATCTTGCAGAGTGCAGTAATTAGCTGATTGAAGTTTTCATTCCAGTTAGATAGGACAAAAAAGTTAAGAAACGTGGGCATAATTAATCTAGGCTTGAGCTTCATAGGATACTTGTGTACAGAGTAAGTCAAACTGCAAGTGTGAAACCAAGAAAAGTTCTTGTTTTTACTTAAGGATTTGTCTGTGCAACACCAGTTCCAGAGTAGCTCCTTGGAAAATTCTGCTGTAATTGCTTTAATTTTTAATTATCTGCTAAACAAAGTGACTTGTAGAATTCAACATCCATACAGCTGTTTTGTAAAGCTAAGTCAGTTGGTGTCCTAGTTGAGACAATTTAAAAATCAAATATCTATTCACTAAATTTATTAGGTTATTATTGTAAATAATTCAGAAATTAAGCTTATTTTTTTAAGAATGTGAATGTCCAAAACCAGTGATGTTTGAAACTGCTTTAAGGACACACATTTCCTCTTTATTTTTTTAAAATCCTGCTCTTATTTTGAGAGCATACACCTCCAGTATTTCTTAATATATGTTATTTAAATCCAGCTTGATTTGGGAATGGAGTGCATGTATTAGATTCAGTGATCTTGTAATAGATAAATTTCTTCTAATGTCAGAACAGGCAGAGGTTGTTGCTCTGGATTTTTTGTTTGCTTTGTTGGTTTTTTTACTGTAGTTTTCCTCTCAACGGATGTATTGCCAGAGATAGAGCAGTGGAAAAACACGTCAGCATAGGCAATATGTTTTAGATTGTGTTCCATGGGAATGGTTATGCTGTATGTAATTTAGTTTCTAAAAATAGTTCCAGGAAGAGTTTGGTTAAACTTTAGTAACCCATGTTTCAAAATTGCATCAACTCTCTGTAGCAAAATAGAAAGGTTGGTCACTACATAGATTAGTATTTGAAAGAGAGCTGGAATTGCTCTTTCTTAAGGAAAACGAAAAGTTGGAAAAATTGGAAATATGTTTTTAAAGCCGTGGATCTAAGAAGGTGAAGAATCCAGATGATGGCGATTCCGTGTGTTTTATTACCTTAGTAAGAGGGGAACAGAGAAACTTGAGGGTAGTGTACAGAAGGTGTTAGATTTTGGGATTTTTTTTAAGACCAATCTGACAAAACGATAACTTATTTTTAAGATGGCAGATTAGATTTCAGTGAGACTTGTTGCTATATTCCTTAGCTGATGTTTGACTGTAAAATGGATGGCAACCACTGTATTGAAAAACATGCCCATATCTCATCATATCAGTGCTATAAATCCCAAATTCTGCAGGCCTGTGCTGCAGCAGCAGCCCGGTGCTCTTACTGCCCCTTGTTCCCTGGGTGCCCCTGTGCGCCTCCCAAGCCAGATGCCAAGCACAGGGCAGACAGAAAAATCTGGCAGGGTGTGAGCTGGGGCACAGTGCTGTGAACGTGCTTGTGCTGCATCACTTGATAATTGCTGCTTCAAGCAAGTGGGATATTGAGTGTCTCATTTTCTTAATGATGTGCACATTCAAGTACTGAGAGTTTGTTGTAATCAAACCTTGAAAAGTAGCAATTTGTCTGTCAAATATGGGTCAGATTCCTGCTCATTAAAAAAAAAAAAAACAAAAAAAACAAACACAAAAGCAACTCATCACAAAACTCCAATAACAGATAATGTCCTGTTCTCACCATTGCAAATGGGCAGAACTTAGCCAAGTCTAAGTAGATGATATAATTTTTATTTTTCACCGTTGTTTTTACTTTAAGATGCCTCTGTCTTACTTTCTGAAACTTTGATAAATATTTGTGCTCTTATGTGCAATTTAAAACGCAACTCTTAAATACCAAAGGAAAACAATTTCAAGTTAAGAATTTAAGTTTACCTTTTGTATTCGTTAGGGCAGAAGCTGTTGCTGTCATATTTTAAACACTGTCATCATTTTTTTAGGCCGTCTGTCATTCTAGGTGTGACAAATCCCTTTTTTGCTAAAACACTTCAGCACTGGCCTCACATTATCCGAATTGGAGATATCAAACTTCCAGGTAAAATAGAAATATCTTCTACAATCCTATGCAATGGGATCTAACTGTGTGCTTATTCATTTACAAACATATGTAATTATGTTCCATTAATTTAGTTTAATGCTAACTAAATTTTCATGGATGTGAATCTGTCAAGTGAAATTAGAATCTTGACTTCTCTATGTCTTGTCAAATCTAGTATATTAAATGCAAAAGGTAGTAATACTCATTAGTAATAATGTTCTACCTTTCACAGAGTCCTGATTTTGTATCTCTACCAATAAGGTATTAAAATGAGACAATATATTACTGATGTTAATTTTAGTGTGAGTAGAATGTAATAAATCAGTCACAGCCAGCACAGAACGTAAGACCCATGTGAAAGCTAAGTTTGAATGTTACAGTAATATAAAAAGTTGTTGACAATATTTTGATAATATATTTCTAATCTGGCAATATTCCAGTAATTATTAATTATTCAGTCTGGCTGATTTCCTCACAGGATTCAGTAGAATTTTCATGTAATGTTTGGATAACATGTCAATTGCCAGCCTGTAGTAAAATACTGCACCACTCTAATTATTGTATAAAATTTCTGAATGTAGCTGTTTGCTGTGACAGGTTCACTATGCTGTTCTGACAGTGGGAATGCATAAGTATGCAATTAAGATAAAACATCATAAAATTAATTTTTGTAGAAGAGATTAATTCTAACTTCTGAGTACACTGAATTAATTAAGGATTATGTACTGTGTTCAGTATAATTAGGCAAGGTTTCGCTTTACTTTAAAATACCACGTCTGTCTATGGTCAGCATTCCTGTGGGGGCTTAGGGTAGTGCAGGGAAGAGTTACTTCACTGTTGTGTAGTTAATGTTTGGAAAGTAGGATCTTTACATGGCTTTTCAGAGTTTAATTAACAGGTGGCCTTCAAATCTGATATACAGTTTCTCAAGTATGAAATTCCAGTTTTGATGTAGCTGTGGGAAATGCTTAGTCAGGAAGTTCTATAGATGTATCTGTCTGACCTGTCTTTAAAAATGTATACGTTTTTTCTTTAGGGACAAAGAGAGGGCTTCTGATTATTTTTTATTGAGTTTTTTATCTGCAGTTTCAATAGCAGTTTAACTGTTACTGTTTCTAAAGTTGAGCATCCAAATAGATTTAGGAGGAAGGTTCTGCTGAGGCTGCAAGACTGATAGCAGGGTTTAGGGTCTACTGTTGGAGCAGGATAAATTGGAAAAACAAAACAAAAGCCCTTAGTATGGTCTATGACAAAGGATACTTAAATTCATTTTCTTACAACACTTAATCCATGGCTACTATTTTATTTTCTTATATGCAATTTTTAGTTTTGCCAAGGTACCAAAGATTTTTTCCCAAAAGCATTTACACTGAGGGGAACAAAGGAAGATGGAATAAAAATATGAATTAAGAAAATAATTATTCACTGCTATATATCTGTATGTGTATTTGGCTGCTTGGATTCGGAAGGTCACCATTTGGCTGGTCTTGTTTTGTTTGGGGTTTTTTGGTTCGTTTTTTGCTTGTTTGGGTTTTTGTCGGTTTTTAGATATTTGGGGGTTTTTTTGTTTTTTCAACAAGGAACGCTTATATGAAGTGAAAAGTCTATTTGCTGTTATTCATGTGTTTGCTGGGTGTTTCTGGATATATACTTGGATTTTTGTTTCTAATGTTTCTTACAATATTAGATAGGCTTCAAGTAAGGTGGCTTTATGTGTTTTGGCAGGTGAAGTTCCAAAGCAGGTCAAAGTGAAAAAACTGAAGAACTTAAAAACTTTGGACTCCAAACCTGGTAATAACTTCAGAGTTTAATTGCCAGTGTTTTGATTTTAAAAGCTATACCCCATTTCTCCTTTGGCTATATGCTGCTTTTTTTCTTCAGGTGTTTATACCTCTTACAAGCCATACTTGAACAAAGATGAAGAAATCGTTAAGCAGTTGCAAAAGGTAATGGTCTAGGTCACTTCTTATGGAAACTGGTTTGTGTATGTTGTGTACTGCTGTACAGTGGTTTAATTTAAGGCTGCACTTTGTGTCATCAAAATGAAACTGGATTCTGGTTCCTGTGCCCCAGTTCATAACTAAGTAGATGGATATACACCCTCATTGTAGAAGGGCTGCTGCCTCGTTAGCAGCTTCTATAACCATATGAATGGTAGGACTCAATTAGTTATCTTAATTTAGAGGATTAAAGGTATTTATCTGTTCGTCTGTTGAAGTCTTCCATCCTCAGCCACCTCCACTGTGGTCTAAAAGTCTCACACATGAGGTGTGTAAGAATCAGAGCTTCCAAATTTTAACTGATTTGCAAACACTTGTTTATAGAAATGTTTTTTTTTCTTGAGTTTGTTTACGTGAAAATAAAAAATCAGTAATTGCAAAGAAAAATATCTGTATAAAAGGACTCGATGCTATTGTTTTTCTTTCCCAGTTCAGGGTAGGAGGTGCTGTGTGGGATTATGGCAAATGAATACAGAAACACTGTAATAAATATTCATAAAAAGTAAACCCACCACAACTACCTACATACTTCTGAGTAACAGACTGACTGTTTTGTTGTTTTGATTTTTTCTTAAGGGAGTACAACAGAAACGTCCTACAGAAGCACAGAGCGTGATACTTCGGCGGTATTTCTTGGAATTGACAGAAAGTTTCATTATTCCATTAGTGAGTTCTTAGACTAACTGAGTTTTTACATCAGTAATAAGGAGTAGTTTTCCTGGAGCTACCCTAAGTCCAGTAGCTCTCCAGTGGACCCCTGGAATCAACCCTGGGTCTAGTACTGGTCCAGCTGGTGAGGCACAGCTGCCTCCTGCTGTCACACCTGACACTTGGTGGTGGCCCCACTCCCTGTGCCTTGGACACCTTGGGGCTCTGGCCGTGCCTGTCCCAAGCCTTGCTGGAGCAGAGGTGGCCACAGCTCAGACAGTGTTCTGTGGGTTAGTTCTGACTCTAATGTTTGGTTGAGGGACTCAGAAAATCTCTTCCAAACACTTGATATGAAGTGTGGTTACTGTTTGGAATCACCCACAACATGAAGGTACCTGTGGACTGTTCCCAAAGAAAAGAGAGATTGTTTACCAGTGGCTGAAATTCAGGATACAGATATTCTATGTGTACATTTGCTTCCTGTCCTTCTTTGCCTCATGTCCTTCTTGAGCTTTGCTGGCTTAAAGTTCTGGAGCTGGGAAATACACTCTGTATAAGATAAGCTCCTTCTTGTCTTCTCATGTGGTGAATATGCACAACCCCACCCTGTACTAACACTGAGAAGAGAAAATGCTGTGGTCACAAGCAATAAGTAAACACACACGTGGACTGTGTATCATTAATACTGGTTATGCAAACAACCTTTCCTTTTCCTTTCCCCAGGAACGTTATGTGGCAAGCCTAATGCCTTTGCAGAAATGCATATCACCCTGGAAGGTAAGGAAGTACAATTTGAATGAGGTGGAAATTGGCGATTAGAGAAATTAAGGTCTGCTAATTTTTTTTTTCTTTCTTTCCATAGAGTCCACCACAGCTAAGGCAGTTTAGCCAAGATGACTTCATGAAGACACTGGAAAAAGCAGGACCACAGCTCACCTCAGGTTTAAAGGGAGATTGGATAGGACTTTACAGGTAATTTCTTTCATCAGCATAAAAAATTGTATAAATTAAGACAGATCAGTAATATTAATACTGTTTTTTCCTGAGCAGACTTACAATCAGGATTGATTTGAATAAGACTTTCCTATAGAGTATATGCTTTAATAGAAATTGATTGTGCTAAATATATTTTACTTGCTTAAATCTCTTTCTCTGCTAACATTACAGGTTTCTGTAGATCAGTGTTACTTGTGGTTTTATTTCTTCTTCTAGCTTGATTCCTCCTTCCAATCAGACACAAAGATAAAAATTAGGCTATTTCAAACTGAGTCTTGATTTTTTTTTTCTCCCTAAAATTTCCTAATCTTTATTGTGTTTCAGACACATGTTCTTTACATTCTTCTCTCAGTCCTTGTCTTAATTAATAGAAGCACCCGTTAATCTCTACTTCAGAATATTACATCTTTTTGAAAGTAAATAGAGAAAGGGTTCTGATATCTTCTTCAATCTCAATAATTACATTTGATGATGTAGAAAACACCGTTACCAAATTGTACTTAAAATATAAAATGTATTTTTCTTTGGTGTTTTACCAGGCATTTTTTGAAATCGCCAAACTTTGATGGTTGGTTTAGGAGCCGGCAGAAAGAAATGACACAGAAGTTAGAGGCCCTTCATTTAGAAGCACTCTGTAATGAGGTTAGAAAAATGTGTGCTTATGATTATATTTATCATCTTGTGGGAGAATATATTTTTATTACAAGTCAGTTTTACTCCTGTGTTCATAGGTAGAACATGAAATTGTTGACAGTTTTGTGAATTCTGATCTAGTAAAACATGACTTGGTTAAACAAGTACAAGCTAGAACTAACACAGCAAGAGAACAATGTGAAATACAGTTCACTTGTCATAACATCTGTCATCGTTTGTAAAACGTGCTTTTAGTACTTTCTGGTTTGTTGTGTATTTTAAAATTAAATATACACATCCACCCCCCGAAAAAGCTTTTTCCTCTTGTTTGGTAATATTATTCTGTTCAGCTTCCATCCGTGGCATTCTTGACAACACATTTTCAGTTGTGATATAGTTCGTAGCTTTAAAGGTAAAAATTCAGCAAATTTGATATTCTGATTGACAGCTAATTAGATATGATTAGTAAATAAGCCTACAACTGATCCATGGTAATTGAAAGCTGAGAAGTGAAATCTGTTTATATATAACAAAATGCCACATAAATATTCTTATGTTGTAAGATGCATTCCTTAATTAAGAAGCCAAAGCGGGTATCAATATGAGTTGGAACAACCGATGAAGGAATTGCAAGAGGAAGAGACATTGTACAGCTAGAGAGGGAATAGGAAGGAAAAAAACAGAGGAAGGCAACACCACAGCTTTAAAACAAACAAACAAAATTGCTCTGGTTATTTTTCAAAAGCCATTTGTTGTTATCCCTTGCCTTGTCAATTCCCAAACAGTACAATGTAGCAAATCCAAACAGATTGTTCAAATAGAGCAGCCCAAATAATTTGCAGGTCAGTTGTACAACCTAGACTCTATCCAACTGTATTTGACATTGACTTAATCAAAGAAAGGAAATGTGTTACAAATTTGTTACCAATTCTGCTTCTTTATTGTATTTTCCTTTGATCCACAAAAGAAATGTTTCTTTTTTATGAACGAATGTCTTTCATAGGTGAGTCATAAAGGGGTTCGGGAACAGAACTTCCCTAAGAAAATTCACTTGATTGTATCTTACTAGTTATCAACTGTGATCTCCTTTAACGCCCTAGAAACAGTAAGCACTGCCCTGAAGTGCTTTAATATTGCATTGTGCTGGCAGTTCTGATTTGCTAATCATTCACTGCCATTTTGCATTGTAGATGCTCTTTTTCAAACTAAACCTGTTTGGCAAGATTTTTTTTTTCCCCTTTAATTTATTTGTATTATGTTTGTGTGCAACTTTGTTGTTAGGTGCAGTACTGGGCAAACATGCAAATAAAGCAGATCTTGCAGTTCACAGTAAAGACACTGCATGGGTGAAAAGAGGTTAGCAAACGGCATAGGAATAAGGAAAATACCTATTCTGAACATTAGGTATAGATTAAGACCACTTTTCAAAATTACATGTGTAACCATAAGTATTTCAATGCTTAAATTTTTTTTTTTTTTTAGAACTTGGTTTTCTGGAGTCAGAAGCATACTGAGGTAGAAACGGTGGATCTTGTGTTAAAGTTAAAAAATAAACTGGTAAGTAACTGAATTTAACATAATTTAGCTATATGAAAGCATTATATAGATGTTTTTGCAAGTACATAAATGGAAATGTTCTTCATGATCTAGGTAGTTTAAAGAGTCAGTCATTCATTCAGGCTTTAAAAACAAGAGCAGGCAATTTCAGCCATGCTTGAAAAGTAATTTGGCTTCCCAACATCATCCAGCTGTGCTGGAAGCATTGTATTGCTGGATTTTTTTAAAATTAGTTGGAACTCTGTGACTGATCGGAATCCCCAGGGAAGAAGAAAACCAAATTTTCTTGTTATTACTGGAAGTCCAAATCAGTGTTGTTCTCACTGTTGTATGGTAGCTGAGGAAAGCTGCTGTTGTCCAAATTCCTACTCAGTCAGTAAATGAGGAATTAATTTTCCAGATTTTCTAATACATGACCTTGATATTTCTTAAGGTAAACTTGCATTTTTAGTACAAATCATGTGCATCTTTGCAGTTGCAGGCTGACAGAGAACATCTTCCTGTGAAAACTGACACACTGAAAAAGCTGCAGACACACATCAATGATATTATACTGGCACTGCCAGATGACTTACAGGACATCTTGCTCAAAACTGGCACAACATGATTTCTACTGGGCTTTTTTGGTGCAGAAAGCCAAAAGGCAAGTAGTCTCACAGAAGACAGTGGCTTACCAAGTTTGGAACACAGCTCTAAAGCAGTAAATTAACACTACAAATGGCCTGTACTAATAGTGTAGCCCACTATATCATTTTCACTGTTTTTTCCACTTCAATACCAATGCAACTAAAGGGATTCTTGTGTCTAATACTGTTTGAAATAAGTGCTCTTAAAGAATAATCTGTGGGCATATGAAGCTGTGCCACAGTATAGGACTACAGTGCAGTGCTGGCATTGCAGAATGTTTTCCAATTGGTGCTGCTATACCCAGTCCTACTCAGGGGTAGGCAATATTGATCCTGTACTGTCCTGTTGATGTAGTATCTGATTATTTTTCTTTCTTTTAGTTTTTAGCTAGTGGTAAGTCCAACTGACATATTGGTGATTTGGCCAGAATACCTTAAAATTGAGGTATTTTACTGGTAAATCATGGCTTTCAAAACTGTTTGAGGAACAACTGAAATCATCAGATCTGTTCTTAACTTTCTGGATTTCTCCTTCTTATCATCTCTCCAAAATTATACTGATTTAGCATCTTTAAGAAGAGAAGGCAGCTGACAAAAATTTCCTGAAGGGAAGTCTCTTCCACTCAATGTCAGTTTTTAGGGTGCTCTTACACGCCTTAAAGTAATTATATACTAATTTGTGGTTTTAAACTGCTGACATCCAGGATTTCAAGTGGATCACTCGTGTAAATGTAAGCATGCCGTGTTCATCACAGGAAATAAACACTGTGGTGTTCTAATAGGGATTTTAAAATCGGTGATTTGGCTAGAGTTAGCTGATACACAGTCTGTTTCAGTTGGAGATCACACCAGTCAGCTCCTGTTACAGTTTTTAACTTTATTATTTTTGGCTTACATCAGTCAGATGTTTGAGGAGGTGATGAGGCTGGAGGGAGAAAATGTTGGCTTCAGCTGAAAAAAGCCTCTGGACAGGTCAGACTGGCAAAAAAAGATTGTAGCATGAAATTATTCTCAGTATGTGCATACAGCAGACATGCATAAAGAGTAATTTCCTCTTGCATATTAAGCAACAAGAATGGGATGTTTTATCTTCTTCAGCAAGTTTCAGTGGTATATAAGAACTCAGCTGCTCCACATGCAGTGTTGTACTTTGACCAATTTGAAGTAGAGTAAACATAACGCTATTGTGTACACACAGCATATACTTTTATATGTCAAGTGTATCACAGTTATGAAAAAAAACCACTCTGCTTTCAAGTGCTTGGATAGAATTTTTAAAAACTTACGACATAATCCTGCTAGAAGAATATGCTTTTGTATAACAAATATTTCATACCATCTTTCTAAAAATGTCTTATTTAGATATAAAGTGTTACAATGGTATTTTTATGAAAATAATGTATTTTAATAGTTATGTTTTGTATACAATTACTCATGACCAAAAGTTTAATGTATCTATTACATTACTTGAACTATACCACTTTAGCATTAGTTGCTAACTTGCAAATTTTTTTGCACGCCCTGATGAAAAGCATTTCTAATCCAGAAATTATTAAGTGGCCATTCATACCCTAAATTATCTTAAGTATTTAACCTGGAGCACTGTGTAGTTCCATGTAAACTGGTAACAACTATGGTAACTAGCACATGACTGCAAATACGTATTTTTTTAAACAAAAATAAAAGATTTTGATTTTTATTCTTTTTTTCTTTGGACGTTAACTGACTTAGATAATGGGTGTGTTTGGTTTTCCCCCCTCTCCTGTGTAAGCAAAGCTGTTCAACTTGGAAAGACTGCTGCTTGATGAAGCTGTACCCCTGAGCTGACCAGAAATGTGATGAAGTGGTGTTGTAGTTTGATTATGAGTCATGGTTGGAATATGACAGAGCTGCAGGATCCTCAGCAAAGCAAACGCAGGGCCTGGATTCTAAAGCAAGTGTTCACTTCTACAGCAAGTGTTTGTTAGGTTGTACTCAAAGCACTGAAATAATGAAAGGTATGCATTAACCCAGATACAGTAAGAATAGGCCAGCTTGGAGATCTAGAAAGTAACTATCCCCAAGTACAGGGAAGCTTAACTTTCCTAGCCCAAAAAAAAAAGTGGAAACACTGAATGCTCTGAAGAGAAGATAGGTAAGTATTGGAAACCTAGAACTGGACTCTAGATTACAGCTTCCTGATAGTTTTCATAGTTGATCAGGATCATATTAACATCTTAGGCATGAAATAGATTTCAGGTATGATTTATTTATTTTATAAAAATACAACTTTTAATTACACCAGGTTTTTGGTTCAGAAGAACATAATTTAGAACTAGAATAAGATTTTCAACACTACACATAAGAAAAGCTGTGACTACCCCATCCCTGGAAGTGTTCAAGGTGGTGTTAGGGCATGGAGTACCTAGTGGAGTGGAAGGTATCCGTGTCCATTGCAGGGGTGGAATGGGATGATCCAACCCTTCCAACCCCAACCCTTCCATGGTTCTATGAAAAGAACAGCCTAATTGTCTGGTTTAGTAGCCAAATGTTAGGATCTGGTTCAGGACGACCTTAATAAAGATCATTAACAATGTTTTTCTTTAGTAGAGGATAAGTAAATTCTGTTAATAGAATGTTGAGCCTAGGTTGGGTCAGTTTTACTCCCCTGTTACTTGCCCGTGCCCGGTGCCTCCTGGCCCGTAAAGCCAGAGCAGTTTGGTGCCACGCTCACCCTGTGCTGCAGCTCGGGGCCGCAGGGGCGGCTCAGGCGGGGTGAGAACATGGCCCTGCTGTGACCGGGGGGCCTAGGAATAATTACTGTAGTGGTGGATATATACACAATTAACAATAGTATAGTAATATGTCACAGCGCTGCCTTTTGTTGGTTTGTTTCGGTTTAGGTTTAGGGGTTGGGGGGGAGGTTTTTTTGGGGGGTTGTTGGGGTTTTTTGGGGGTTTTTTTTATTATTACGTGTCCTTGGCGCTATTTGGGTGCATTTGGAGGTACTGTTGGAGGCTCTCCGAGGATTGGTTTCACCAATCTCTCGCTGCGGGCTGGGAGCGGAGCCTGGTTCCGCCCCCCCGCCCGACGGCTGTGAGAGGAGCGTTACCGGGGCTGCCCC
>VYZQ01025766.1:4010-21497 GCA_013400655.1 Mystacornis crossleyi | reverse complement strand
ATCCCTTTGTCTCAAGAGGACTAGAAACGAATCTTTCACAAAGATTTTCTCTCAGTTGTGGTATTGCTGATGTCAAGCATGCAAAAACCATGAATCAGCACTCCAAAAGTCACGAGACTGCAGTAAAAAGAAAGTGATCTTTTAAAATATCTACATGACTCTCTTGTTTAAGCCTTTATGGTAAAGTGATGGCACATTTTTATACTTTTTCTGCAAATTAAAATCTTATTTTTTGAAACAAAAGAAGAAACAAGAAGAAACACCTGAATTTTCTCAAAAGCTTGGAGGACTCCCAGAAATGGCTTTCTGAAGAACACCTGAAGTGTTACAAACATTGCAATATAATTGCAGGTGTTGGAAATGAGGCATTTGTTTGTAAGAACTTTGATTTAAATTTTAGTCAATAAAAACAATTGGGAAAAAAACTGATTGAAAGAAAAGCAGAGAAACCTTCCTCAGCATTTGAGAAGCTCAGGCTGCTGTAGCACCTTTTATTCTGCAGTCCTTCCAACACAAATCCAGGAGAATAGGCCTCATGTCTTTAAGGTTAAATAAAAGCCATAAAAACATCCGATTACCAGGCAGAAGGTACAGACAGGTAATGACAACACTTTGATTTTGGCAAAAAAAGCATAGGCAAAGTAATGTAGATGCTGGTGTTACAAAGATATAAGACCTTTACCACAGTTCAAAAGACAAAGACTATTTGAATCTAACAACGTGGTTTCTGGCCAGAAAAAGCTACAATTATTTTTTAAAATGTCACCTCATTCACATTCAGTGATCAGAGAAAATGGAAACATTTTAAGGAGTAATTGTAAACATCTGCTAAAGAAAAAAAAACGAAAACATGACTAAGACAGAAATGAGCTGCCAGCATAAAGAATTGTGTGAACAAATCCACCGGAAAAACACCAAGTCTGCAGATCGATTCTATCTGGAATGTGAAAAAAAATTGATGATCATAAAAAAGACTAGAATGTACCTAAAGCTATTTTACTCTAAGTCAGTCTGGCCCTCTGTGCAAATATCAAGGAATGTGGCTACACTTGAGTTTCTGCAGCAGCTTTGGCCCCTGCTGCTTCTCCTGCCCTGTTCCAAGAGAAGCATTTGCACAGGCACAGGGAATTGGACTCAAACCGATCTAACAATTTTTTTCTTTCTTTTTCAGCTGGATAAGTTAAGAAAAACTCAGTCGTGCAGATGGTGATGACAGCTCATACAGAAATGCTGCTAGATTTCTAACCATTGCATCAAAATACTGATTTCAAACTGCAGTGCTATAATGACAACATAAATGAAAGTAAATCAGATCCTTATGGTTTTTACAAAGTGCTCTCTAAGGCACCTATAGATCTGCATCTCAGCACAGCATTTAAATGTGTTGAGCAACTTGCAGGGTCCGGGGCTGCTTTGTAAGATCTGTTGACTCCAGCTTGGAGTAACAGAATGAGAGAGTTAACACAGAAGAGAAAGTAAAGGTGTGAATCACCCGATTTTCCAGGCATAGCTGTGCCAGTTAAAGATGTTCCCATGAACAACTCATATCTCTCACTGTGTCCTCTGGCGCCAGTGAGCCTGTGCACATTTTCTAAAATACAGCAGGTAGCCTGTGTTGGCTCCAGTCATCTTTTCCTAAAGCCAAACATTACACCTAAAAGCAGCCGTTCCGATTGAAAATGTTTTATCACCATCCTTTGGTAGAAGCTTGTAATTCCTCTAGCTCTGCTGGCTGACCAGTTCATTTGAGCTATTCCTAATCTATCCCTTTCTGCGGCGGAGGGAAATCAGGCAGATCACACGGCTGTGGGCAGACAGGCTGTGCTGGCCTCAAAGGTCAGTGGGCACAGGTGCCTTGTGTTGCCTTCCCGTGCTGCAGCTTTCCCTGCCCAGTCTCTGATCCAGTAGCTGATACTTAGCCACCTTTTTGTTTTTCCCCTTTCACTTTGGTTTTTGGCTTTCTGTTTCATTTTTTTTAACCGGTTTAACCTGTGGTTTGCATTAACCGCATTGTCATAGGAATGCCTGCCCTTCTTCAGCACAGTGAGTGACACTGGGGGAACAAAAACCTGCTGGGAAGGTAGGTGTGATTCTTTGCTCCAGTAGCGATGCCAGTTGGAGTAAAAGGCAAACCACCAATTGAAAAAAAATAGGTCTGCAATCTTCAGAATAGAGAATGTGAATAAGGACTTCTGGGAAATGGAAGTTTCAGGAGAAGAATCCTAGAGACTTTGCTGATTAGCTCTCTAAAAAAAAACCTCTGAAATTATAAGGACATCAGAGTAGCTCGATGGCCATGACTTATTCTAGTCCATCCTCAGGCTGAATTACAGAGACTGGAACCCTGAAGGAAGACTGTTTGCGGAGGGTGGGTGGTATTTTATGTTGTGTGCATCACATGCTCTTAATATGTGTGTTGGCAGTGTTAGTGGAGGTTTATCTTTCCTGCTCAATATCTAGAAATTAGGTGTGTGGAGAAATGATGGCTCAGTGCAGGCTGCCTGCATTTGGGTGACAGTCGAGCCTGTGCTCTGTAAATACAGCATAAAGATCCTGAGCAATCAATGCCAAATGCTCATGAAAAGCATCTTTAAGAGATTTTCTTGGAATATGGCACATGTTTTCGGAAGATCTATGATAAGTCTTTTTGAAGAAAATATTTGAAATATTTAATGAGTACTTTCAAACTGCATTTTTTTGGTAGTTTGGTAATGGAGAACTGGCTGCTGGTTTAGCCTGTGGCCAGAAAGACAGTAGGAGTAGTTATATAATAAATCAGTAAAAACAAGCTTCTGACATCCTCACAATGAACTGCAAGCAAGCTAATATTTTCAGAGAAAATTATTTCATTCTTTTTTATCTAGGTTGAAGAACCCAAAATGAACCCTCTTTCCAAGCTATGGAATCTCCACTATTGATAGATTTTGCACAAAAATTACAGGTTAAATCAACATTTTTGCTTATCTTTAAGGAAATTAGAGCTTCCAGAGGTGTTATGAGAGAAGAAAATCTGTTTAAACTGGAATTATCATCCTGAATGCTTGTAGACAAAAGGAAAAGAAATAACGTTTAAACCTATCATTATAACTCAGTACCAGCTCTCCAGGGTCATGATGTGCTGCCTTCACCAAAGCCACAGGTCACAGGCCATGGGTTCCATGGTGCTTTCAGCCTGGCTTTGGGCTCCTGGTACTGGATCAAAATAGTTTGATGAAATTATAGGAAGTATTGAAGTGCTCTAAACTCACCCTGTTGGTTTAAGAAATTTTGACTTTTTGCTTGAAGGCTTTATATGTGGCTAGAAACTAACTTTCCAACATCTAATTTTAATCCTTTTAAAGTATTACTCATCATTTTAATCATAGAAGAAAAACAGTAGAACTGTCAAAAATACATATACAGTATGCTTTTGCTGTTTTCATTGTCACTGTAAGCCTGTGACTAAGAATTAGTGATCGTACCTGCTGAGGAAGTACTGGGCATGGCAGGCTTGTTGTTAACAGTCATGGAACCACAGCTGTCTAAAAGTGTCTTTGTTTTTCTGCTGAGTCAATTATACCAGTCTAAAACTTTGTCCATAGCTCTGTCTCCTCCTAGTATATTTGATCATAATACATAAAATACCGAAAACTAAAGAAAGAAACGTCGTAAGTATGAAGGCTAAAATTCTCCCATGGTCTTTGTATTTTGAGTATAACATGTGTCAAACAGGATTACAGGCTTTTTTCCCAACTTACAAATATTTGCAGTGCAGAAGCCGATTTAGAGAAAAAGGACTAGTTAAATACAGGTTGAATTTGTTGGTGCTATTATGTGTTTCTCCATTGTCTCTCCACTTTGAGCGCTGCTCTTATCAGATGGAAACCAGAAGAATGTTGGTTTTAATTGCTGATTGTAAATGTGACAACCTGTACTTTCAGCAGTGGTGTTTGTTAGCTTTAGGGAACAGAGATGTTAGAGGACAAAATAAGTTACCTGTATTCCTGCGTGGACTTCAGTGGGAGTCCCAGACACTGTCTGAGGGTTCAGTTTTTTTGGTTTTTAATTATTAAATTTATCTGTGCTTTATAAGCCAACTACTTCCGTAAAACCAAAATCAATTTGGAATAACTGTGCGCATCAGAGGTGTTGTTCAGCTATGCACTAGCCCAGTTAATGTGGAACTGTGCCTGCTGGACAGAGCTGTCACTAGGGCATTGCCACCTTCTAGACACAGTTTAGGAACTCAGCTCAGTGCAGATTATATACTGACTTCATATGCAGACACTTCGCTGAAAATATACAAAATTAATGAGATGGAAAATTTTTTCTTTGGGGCCATGATTCACTTCTTTCAAGTAGGATGGAAATTAAAACCTTCAGCTCAGAAGAATCAGAAGGACATTAGTCTTTGTTACTGGCTCAAAAAGCTTGGAAGGAGAGAAAGTGACACCCGTATACAACATTTTATTTTCAGTACTGCAACATAGTTTGTGTGTGAAGAGACAGACTCTGGTTTTTCTCTTACTGTCTTGGTTCATCTGCACTGGACTGCAAAACTGATTAATTCAAAAAAGTGTCATTAATGTGCCTTCCAGTTCCCCAGTAACTACCACAGCATCTCACTTATCCTGACAGTTTTGCCAGTTTTAGTGGGCAGTTTCAGTTCATGTGAGGAGAAGGCATTGAGGTTTTCTACTCTGAGCTCTTTGCAGAGTGCTAAAATCCTGCATGAGACTCAACATCACCCCAACAGTGAGTGTGCAAGTCCATCAGTCAGCACAGGGCTGTGCATGGAACCTCAGCATCTTCCCACGGGTTCTCCAAGGCTTCTGGTGCTCCTGTTATTCCCACTCAGCTGTAGCACACTCGTGACACGGGTATCAGTGGCTTGAACTCACCACTCTGCTTTTGCTTTAGAAAAAACAGATAAAGGGAAATGACATTTCACAAACAAAGCTGACATCCAGCTGCAAAAAGACTCAAAAAGTGTCCTTAGGTTTGCTTAGGAACAAGATTAAAACTAGAGTTTGGCTCTATCCTGATGCTGCAGTTGTTTGTTTGGGGGTTAGTTTTAGGTTGTTTTGGTTCGGTTGTTGTTGGTTTGGGGTTTTTTTAACAGTTACCTTTAAGGGGAAATAATTATAAAAGGTCTACATGTTTACTTTTAAACACAGCATTTTTTCCACTCTGCCCCAAGTCTGACATTTTAATGACCTGCTTTGCTTTGGTTTTTACTGGCAGTGTATATTGAAGGAGTATTTTATGTAGTTTTAACATTTGAACAACGCAGCTCCATGTTCTGTTACTCTTTTATGTTGTGGATAACGTCTTTTAAGTTTTTGTTTCTTTTAAGTGCTTACTAATTTGAGGGCATTTTTGTAAATACCTTTAGAAACTTTTAGATTAATTATCAGTGAGGGTTATTAATTTAAGAAGAGCAAGCAAAGGCTGCATATATTTTCACTCAAATTACTATCCTAAATGACTCCAAGGGGGGTTTCTTATAGGGGTCACTGAAAGGCAGAAAGGAATGTTTTTACTTCTTTGCTTTGTCACAAAAATTATGTTACAAGGGCTGTAAATGCAGGTAATACTTTTTATTACTAGATTTTCCTCTGTAATGAATATAACATTTCTTCTTTTCCGATACCCACTGAATGTCTTAGTACTTAGCATGTTTACTCTTACCTTTAACAAGCTCTAAAGTAATTCCCCGTTAAAAGTCTTGCAAGCAGATTTGAAGGCAAGAAAGAAACCCTGTATGGCAGGATCCCTGCTGCAAGTGGAAGATTGGAGGGGGGCACTGTCTTGCCAGCTGCCCACGAGCTCGCTGATAACACCAGTCCTTGAGTAGCTGAGGTACAGAGAAATAAAAACTAAAACTGGAGAAGTCAGTAGTGTGAACCAGAAAGACCGGAATTTTTTGCAATGCAAAATACAAAATTGGTCGCATATTTTCCTGCTATAAAACAAATTGCTCTGGGCCAATCTGCCAGAATGCAGATTTACACAGTTCTCCAGTTCCAAAAGAGACCTGGGCTCAGTATTGCTTTGAGATTTGGGCCATGTGGTTAGGTTGGGGTGAGCAGCTCCCCTCAGCCGGGCTGGGCTCTGTCCCCAGTGCTGGCCTGGTGTGGCTGGGCTGGCAGGGCTCTCCCATCAGGGGAATCCACCTCCTCCCAGGAGGGGCCCTTCAGGAGGGCATTAATATTCTCTGAAAGGCGGCCACTCATCTGCAGCTCTGTAGGGCCGATCTACTTTGATCTCAGCCTCAGAAACAGAGTGATGGGGGATAAGAGTTCAAAGTATAAGAAGAAACTCAATATGCAAAGAATGTACCACATCTTAATAAGCAATGAGAATTCCCTCCATTTGTTGCTATTGTAAGGAAAAATAGTTTAATATCTTTATGGGATTAGGACTCCACGGTACTTTGCTAATGAGTGGTCAGAGCTATTAAGATTTTCCCTATGTCTCCAGATAGGCTGGCAAACAAACATCAGTAAACAATGGCCAGTCTAAGGCTGTCTATTAAGAGTTTGATCTGGTGAGTATTTTATTAATGTGTCTAACATGTGGAGTTATTTTGTTTGTAGACCCAGTAGAGCAAATATATAACGCAGAATTTCTATCCTTTCCTTACAAGAGACTTGAAGATTAAGGAAATTACCAGTAATGAATAACATTAACAAAGTTAATCACAAATTTTAACAAAGTTTATCACAAATGACCCTGGATTGTGAAGTGTTCACTATTCAAGCAGCTGTGGATAGATGGGAGATTGAGAAAATTACCGGTGAGGACAAAACTCTCTGTTTTTTACTGGTTTGCTCAGAACTGTGGAGATATCATTCACATGAACACTTAGCCTGCATAGCAGTGGCAAATACCAGCAAATTTAGCTTTCATAAGTGTATTTGAGAAAGATTAGCACACACCATTCAGTTCAAGTTTTAGTTTTTAGGTTAGCTGCCTTTCATATTAATCAGCTTTGGCTTTTTCAGAGCTGTCTTTTCTGTGTAAGAGCAGTGGGTGAATGCCATGTTTAATAACCCCTTGCATCCACTAATTCCTTTTGCAGCAATTGTGTGGTTTCCAGAAAAAATTAAATTTGTATAATTGGAAGAAGAAATGTAGAAGTTAAGGTTGTTTGTCCTTAAAGTCCAAGAGAAGTTTGTTTTGAGGAATTGCGTAGCCCTTTCAGAACCATTTATTATTCCTCAAAGGCTTTTCTATTTTCCAGGTCCTATAAATATAGTAGGATTTAAGAGCAGCACAAGATACTCTTTCACTTGATCAGCTGAGGTGCTAATTGTCACAATGAAGTACAGCATACAAAGGATAGTGAGATATTTCACATGCAAACTCTGATTCCCTGAGTGTGATGGCAGGGGTTATTAGCAAGGATTTTCATCAGGTCCCTGTTGAAACCTCGTTTCCTTAATTCACTTTTCCCGACTGATAAACAGCCATGCCATATCTCTAGCATCAATCTGACTGCCCAGAAAGAAGTTACTAAATTCTCTTACTCACAGACAGGGATTTCATTTTCCTTTCGGAAAATGTTTGAGAAGTATTAGAGGTTTGTACAATAGAGGCCAAGCATGAAAAACTTGTCAGTCAAGTGAACATCACCCCATAAATGTCCCCAACAGCTCTTTCCTCTTTTCTATTTTGAGAGGAGAGTAGCTTTAATTAATTTATTGGTTGGCATCTGTTTTACAGGCATATGTGTGATGGGTTTCTGAACACACCTGGTCTATTTTTTAATGTAACCTCCAAAAAGATTTTGATTTTATTTTTAGTTTTAACCTTATAAAAATGTAGCAGCACAAAGAATTCTTACAGTGACTAAAGTGTTTTTTTTTTTTTTTAATTTAAATCCCAGTTTCAAAGGAATTTAGCTATGACCTGGATTTTAATTTTCTTGGGGATTTTACTAATACTGGAAGGGGGAAATCTGGTACATTTTCAGCATATTAAATACCTGTTTGTGTCAAAGTAGTCATTAGATTTCTAATTGATTTGATTACAGTACAGTGATACAGCAAAGGGTATATCTGAATATTTATCATCTTTAGTTATGCTATCATTGGAATATGATTTCTGCATTTTCATTAGTGGGGCGCACAACCTAAATATTGCTCAATTTTGAAACCACTTAATTATCCTGTCATTGGTGCAACATCATTCAGTTTTACATTAAAATTGTTTTCCTGGAGACCTGAGCTAGATTCAAATAAACTGTTCATTTTTGGCAACCAGGAAGAAGTGGAGTCCTTGTAAAAATCAGACTTTGGAGTGAGGAAGTTGGCAATTTTTTTCATTAGTTTCATAGGGCTCATTGTTCCTATTCTGGAAACTTTATAGCTGCAATCACCTACGGCTAGAGTCTGATTTTTACTGAGGTGCTATAATAATTATACTAAGTACTTTCTGTTTGTCACTGACAAACAACAATCCTTGAATGTCACTGAAGGAAAATAGAAACTTTTATATTGTGGCTTAGTTTCCAAAACTCCATGGTTTGAGTTCTCAGAAATAAGTACAAGCTCTTCATTAATTAAAACCAAATCAAACCAAAAAAACCTACCTTGGGTTTTGCCTATAACCAGGAGATCTCTCAAACTTTTAGGCACACTCACAGATGTGATAAAATATTTTGCTAAGAAACTTAAGTATGACTTACTGAGAACTGAAGGTTGACAAGTTTAAATACTGTAATAGCAAAACAAACAAACAAAAACCTTTCAGTTCACTTGTGGATTAGTAGTTAATACTCTGAAATCCACAAGCTACGGCTATCTGTGCTGTTATAATCCAAAAGAAGAACTCTACTTTTTCTGTTTTTTCAAAGGAAGATCTTAATCACCTCTTTGTAAGCCACCAAACCCCTTATTAAAAGTCTGGGCCCAATCCTCCCTTGAAAGCATGGCCCCAGCAAACCATGGGCTTTGATCCTAAATTGAGAACAACAGCTACTGAAGGTAACAGTATGTGATTAAGGACTGCAAAATTTGGGCCACTGACATTAGTGAGACTGACTGCTCATGTGAGTAAGAAACAATTTCATAAGATCACAGACCATTATTATGTTTGGTAGCTGTATTCTTATTAACTCTTCCTCATTACTTGTTCAGCTTAAATAAGTTGAGCAATATTAATGTGTTGTCAATATCAACATTAATCAGTGGAATCTAGAGTAAATATGACTGCAGTAATGTTTTTTCTTTTTTAATTATTAAAACTACTCTTTATAGCATAAATACTATATACTGTAAAAACAGTGGATTAACGGTACAGTTGCTAGTCTTGCTCTTTAACATCATATTTTTAAATAACTTACAATCTGAAAAATTAAACATAGTTTTCTGTTAACGTTAAATTGTTCTCATACACATACAAATTGTTTTCCTGCTGTTCTGAATGTGTCCCAGCAGGAGCCTCCAGCAAGGGGACCTGGAGAGTTGGGAGCAGCCGCCTGCTGGGGCCTGGCACAGGGTGCTCCAGTCAAGGGGAGGGAGGCAGTGGAACATTCTCCTCCAGTTCTCATGTACAATCAAGGGCAAAATCACTATAACATTAGCAGCTGGGCTGTTCAGTTAAATTCTACAACCAAGCCAGAATAAGAGCCATTCTCCTCAGAGAATTCGGGTTGTTCCCATCCTTAGGAACTGGAAGGTGCCTCAGATGACCCATAAGTTCTCTCTGTAAGAATGAAGGTAGAAGTGCTTCCCTGGAAGCTTTGGGATGGTAACTTTTCAGGGGGGGAAGGAGTTCTGAACTTGAGTGGTAACTGTAATTTCAATTTACCTGCAGAACTGTGACAGCTGTGACACTGAGGAACTAGAAATATCATTTGACCATTAAAAAAAGAAGAAAAAGGTGGACATTTAACTTGCTTTACGTGAACTTTGTAAAAGTCTTGCAGTGGTACGTCTCTGATTTCAGATTTTTGTGTTTGTCGCAAATAGGAAATGTTGAAAGAACCTGGAGCTTAACAGCTTAGCTCTTTCCTTTGAGAGGAAATAGAATTAGAAACTGCATGTGCTTGGCTTATACTTCATAATACATTTTATTATTACAATTATAAATTAGGCCCCTGGGCGCAAAAATACAGCATAACTAAAAAAATAACTAACCAAGGTAAATTGATGCCTGCCCTAATGTGTTTTACCATCACAGAATACTAGAGACTGCCTCTCACCCTGGGCCCTTCACTCTTAAGTGGGTCTGTTGGCACAGTATTACAGTGCTGTAACTATGGCTTGAATCTGAGCCACACTTTGGTTTCCATCCATTCATCACAACTGGAGAGTCTTGTAGGCTTTTGGCCGACTTTCACCTTCTACAGGTGGTGGAAGACCAGCTGCAAATGTGTTTGTTCTCATTAGCTGCACAATAATCCCTGAGCTTTTCGGTGCTAGTGATGGAAGAGAGATTATCCTGTGTGTGTGTGATTGCACATCCTTCCATGCTGGTGTTTAGTAGTGCTGTGATTCAGGGGTGCAGGAATCAGTCCTTTGCTTACCATTTTCCATAGGATCAGCAGTCAGAACACCTGTGATAATGATACAGTCCTGTTTCCTTGATATTATGCAGTTATCCAAATTTTTCAAAATGCAAGTAGTAATACTACCCCACCAACTTGTGCCTGATGACTGCAATCATGAATGTTTCTGAGGAGAGACAGTTATTTGAATCAAATTGGTTGTCTTTGTAACTTCAGCTTATCTTGAGAAAATACTGTCAGAATAATATATGCTTCCTTTATAACCAAGAAGTTGTACTCTTGATCGATAGGACTTACTTTTCATTTGTCAGCTTAATGAATTATTAGTCTTCCAGGGTTTTTTAGTACATTTCAGACTCTTTTTATGCAGCAGACAGCTGTGACAAGCTGAGATGGAAAACTAGCCTAAGCCCTGGTGCTAAATAGGGACTGGTACTCTTAGATCTCACTGGGTGCTCCTTATTTATATAACTAAGGTGGAAGTACTTGGGCTAATGCCGAGAGCCGTAGGCAGAAGTGATGCTGGGAGGGTGCCCTGGTGCTAGGGCTTGACACTTTGACACAGTGATTATACCTGGGAACTGGCTGCAGTGCAGCCCTGACAGGAGGGTCAAGGGCCGGGAAGTATCTCCTTTGCTAAAGGAAAGGTTCCAGCAGTGTGCCAAAGAACCTTAGGGACTGGTGTCCTCAGAGGGTTCAGCTGATGGGCTTTCAAAGCTGCAGTAGGTGACCTATGTCCCTGCACGTCAGGGCTGTTGCTGCAAACCAACCCATGCAGCTCTGGAGCTCCACAGAAACTGTAGTTCCTGGGGGCTGGGACTGGACTTTGCAGGTTGGGCTGCTATTCCAGTTGTGTGCAGAAAGATGTAAACAACTGGAGAATAAAATCATCAGAAAATGCAGCTTTTTCTGTTCAGTTTTTCTGCCTTTGAATGACAACATTAAGTGCTTTTGCATTGTTGCCTCAGGATTTTGTCAAGCAAGTTTTTTTGGTTTCTGTTTTGTTTCGGTTTTTGGGGGTTTTTTGTGAGTTTACTTTGGGTGCAAATGAGGAAAATGAAGATTTCACATTCAGTAAGTTGGTTTTGTTCCATAAACATTAACTATGCATGTTAAAGCTGTCCTAGGGCAACCCTGATGTGCACACAGTAGTGTTTTCATCTTTTCTATAAATATTTGTAGTTTGCCATGCATTACAATAAAGCATTCCTCTCTTTTGACTTTGCCCTTTTATTTTTTTAGGTTATTCAACTTATTTGCACAGAAGGGGGAAGAAGTTTTCATGGAAAAGATAAACTGCAGACACAATTCTGTGTGTAGATTTGTGTGTATGTAGTGAATCTGCTGAAAAGCTGTTCATGGATTTTGGTGAGAAGGCATTGTCTCCATTTTTATGAAGATTATGAAATCTGCGGTGTTTTGTTTATCTCCATAAAAAGTTCTGTGGGGAAAAAAAAGAGAATGACAAGGAAACATCAGAAGTAAAAAGTTAGCTTCAGTTCTATTATTGCATTCTAAATGTCATATTCATTTTCTTTCATTTCCTCAGTGAAAAATGTGCATTACTACACACTTCCTTCCATTTTTGTATGCTACTATATTTCAAAACTTTTTTGCCAATAAAGGGAAGTGTTCTGATGGCATTCATGCTTGAAATACTTTGCTGCTGATATTCCAGAATGCTTGGGGTCTTGTGTGTTTCTGACTGCCCTAGAGTTTTGGAATAGACAGAAAAATTCTGTGAACCACTGAAAAAGATTGTTCTGTAGTAGTGAAATAAAAACTTACCAGAATGAGGATTAATATTTTCAGATTCCTTCTAGTATATAATTTAATACCATAATATCATTTCTGGTTTTGTGCAAGTATTGGGTAAGCCAGCAGTCAGAGCACCCTAAACCGGGAAGTCCCAAATCTGGGCAGGCATTTTGGCAGCATGCTTTAACTGGATCCTAAGTACAATCCTCCTATTTGTTTACTAGTAAAACAACAAAAGTTCTTCAGTGAAAACAAACCAAAATTGTAATTGTTTTTAATTAGTGGCAGGTCTACTTAAAAGCTTAAAATGATTTGACATTTGCATAGGTTCCTTGCCCGATCCTAGCTTCACGGTAGGCTTTGCAAAATCACACAAATTTGACACACAAAATGGTATCCTCTGTAGGGTAATGGCAATTTTGTGTCTGGATTCAGATCTCTAATATTTTTAATTGAGCTAAGTTCTAGAATGCTAATCTCTCTGTATTTTTAATAGCTACTATTGCATTTATTATGTGAAAAGTCTGTACATTTCAAACAATTGTTTTAGACATAAGCCTAGGAAAGCTTTAGTTGTGTGTGGAGAATGTACTGCTGTAGTATTCCTCTTTTTGAAGGAATAATTGAACATTAGTGGTCTAGTATCACTGTCTTTTCATTTGTCTTTCATCACTGTGCCTTTCAATACCATTCATCTATGGACTAATGCAATGCCTGCTGAAGTCAATAGAAGTCATTCAGTTGACATCAACGAACAATGAATCAGGCCCTTTAAAAAGAAGGAACTAGAGTTTACAAGGGTTAAACAGAGCAGTGAGGAAAAGCACTCTGAGGCAGGAATTGTGACTTCTCCTGTGTTCATACAGCACCTGGCCCTTCCCTGACATTCAGAACAGCAACAAAATTACCAATTCTCAGTCTCCACTGGTAGCTCTGATAAGGAAAGGCAGTTTTGCCAGTCAACATCTGAATTGTTTTTCTGTGCAAAGCCTTAGCAGGTATCAATAATTGTAATACACAGTAAAAATCTGTTCAGATAGGTGTCATTGATGCAGATGTTGAAAATCTTTTTGTTTAATTGCTTCTGCCCAGTCTCTCCAAAGAACTCACTTTGCTATCAGTCCTTCTTTGTTCTGATTAAGTTGTAATCACTCAAAAGCAGATTCAGAAGCTCCCCCTCCTTCCCTCAAAGAGACGGTGTTTGCTTTATACCCAAATGTGACATTGCACACTGGTGCAATCGAAAGAGGCTGCAATGATCAATTGAGGGCCCAATCAAAGTCTCACAGATAGGCAGCCATTCGTCGCTGTTTGATATAAAAGGTGTTTTATTTCTCATCACTTTTTTGTCACTGAAAGAATGCTTCCTACGTGCAGATTAATTAAAGTGTAAACATTAAATATTGATTGATGCATTATCAGCATGGAGCAGTTGCCTCCACTCAGATTGATTCCTGCAGTGATTTATTGTCATATTTGTGGAGTCATTTCACTCGATAACAAAGAGAAATAGCCTGCTCCCTCTACCTTTCAGGCTTGCTTTCTGGCACTTGCAGTGCACCTCCTCATCCTCAGTGACTCCCATTTTTCGTCTTCTAGAACTAACACAGTGTCACCATATTTTCAGTAAAAAACCTTAGCTCTTTTTATTTTGGCATTTGCAGAGTAAATTATCGTTCAGTGGGAAGCTCGCAGACCTGTGCTCTCAAATGGAACATCTCTGGTTAACACTTCCACCCTGTGCCCCACACAGCTGCTTTCCATGACCCTGCTCAGGCACAACTTTACATGGACAGTTTCAAATCATTCAAATTCACTCACTGCCAACTTGACAGAAAGGTGAACTTTCAAGAGAGTGACATTGTTGAGGTCAGTTCTATGGCTAAATTATCCAGTTAGTTACTCTGAGTAGGAGCATGGCCATACAATAGAATATCAATTTAAAGAATTTCAGGTTTTTACTCTCATTTTTGAACAAATGTGTCAAAGAGCCCTCTGCTCAAATCTTACGGAGTATTTAAAATACTTAAGTATTTTTAAAGTTTTGTGGGATGTTATTGAGCATCTAGATTAGAATTTTTTTTTTTAATAGTATTCAATTTCTGTAGTTTTTGGAAGTGGATTGAAATGAGATAGTACTCCAAACTCCTTCCTCTTCTCCCCAAAAGTCTTTAATGTTCTTATTCTGCGTTCATCTGTGTCAGGAATGGCTATTGCGCAGCAGCACACGTTGTGATACCTGCTGCACGCAGCCATCTGTGCCAAAAGAAGCTGTAGCCCTGAAGTCAGGTATTTGTTCCAGACTGCTGCAGTCCCTCCTCCTCCGTGTTCTCACCAGGCTGATGGTCACCCAGCATGTTGCAGCCAGAAGCTGCCTGTGCTGGCTGCAGCTACCTTCAGTGACCCAATCAGCTACAAGAGAAAACCATTTGTGGAATTGCTTTGTTCTTCAGTAACAAAATTTAATCTCTTACATACATGGCTTTCATTTACTACTCAGAGAATTAGACTACTCAAAGTTGTCAAATGTGTGAGCAAGACTACAAAAATATGTAATAGGCAACTGGTGATTTTGATTCAGTCAAGCAGCAAAACATTAACCTTTGGTCACAGTAGCAAGGAATGCTAAACTTGTGAATTTACTGCAGCAGATAATTTCACTCCTATACCTCCAGGAGATCGTAGGAGTGGTTTCCTACATAAGGAGAGGCTGTGCCAAATGGGCTCTCTAAGGAGGGTGTGCTATGATTTCTCTAAAGGGCTGTTGCAAAAACGGTGTGAGACTTCATTAAGATAGGTATGCACTTGTACTGCTGCCATTCCTGCCCATCCCTGTCACTCCCAAGCACTTCCCCAACAGCACTTTATTTAGGATGCTTTGATATTTTACAGATGTAACCAAACCTGAGAGAAAATGCTGCTGTTCTAGGTCATTCCTCCTTATGCTTTTCCTACCAGACGCTCTTCCAGTCCTCCTGCTCTGTCATTTTCCATTCCAAACCAAAATCCTTCCTCTTTGCATCAGCTTGCTGATCTCTGGGCAGTCACACCTGAATTTGACAGTCCTGAAATTAAAAAGCAAACACACCAACCTTAAGGTATTGCAAGTGTGCTCATCTGGGTCCCTTCAGAAGAGTGCTCTTGCAAATCACTTTTCCCCTGATCTTCATTTGCTGTTGCCCTTCGTACCCTCTTGAACGCCACCGCTGTCACTCTGTGTTAGACTGTCACCCTGATTGAAGTTGTCAGCTCTGCCAGGCGAGGACCTCGCCTTCCTGTTTGTCCCTACCCAGCTGTGCAAACCAGCACGGCTGCACACCCACCACTGCTGCAAACCCAGTGCCACAAGCCTCCTGCTTGCAAGCCTGCCCTAAACAAAATCGGCTGTAATTTTTGTCGATTCTATTTACATTTTTATAAAGTTTTTCAAAGATCCTAGTGTGTTTCGTGCAGATATATTCTTAAAGATCTCTATTTTCAGATGAAAGCTTACATCAGCTATGAAAAGAAACTTTAATACTTTTTATATGACAGACCTTCCAACAAATACTATTCAGCTGGAATTGCATTATCATTGTATAGAGAGGGCTACACAAAAACAAAATAAGAGAGATTTCAGTTGCTAAGGATCTGTTTTGCAAATCAAATGTGGACCCGAGAAACATGCAAAGAGCTGTTCCCTCTGAGGACATCAGAGCATCTTTGAAAACAAATGGAAAGCTTCTGTTGGCTTCAGTGGGCCCAAGCTTTTCCTGGATGGCTTACAGAGGTGCTTCGTTGTTGGTTTGGGGTAACTGTAGCTTACGTGCAATGTAATGGTTCCCAGCCCCAAGGAAGACACCAGCTTAGGAAGAACTGAGGACCATGGCTCTGGTATGGTTCATCCCAGTGTAAGTTACCCCAAAGGGCTCTGTCGTGGCAGGCACCTTCTCAGCTGTTTGTGTGGATCTTTCTGTTATTTTTCAGCAAGGTGTCTCCCTGGGCTTGGCACCAGTGCGGTAAAGCAGCACAGCTGGAGTTACACCGGCTGTGGTGCTGCTGGGAAGGAGCAGAGTCTGTGTTTCTCTCAGCCCCCACAAACCTTCCTGACCAGCTGTGGTGGGCAGCTACAGAGAGTGAACAGATATTAGGAATATTTGGGGAAACCATGGAACAGAGAATAGAAAACAGATCTTTTTCACAAATACTGAAATAATTTTGTGTAAGCAGTATATGATTTAATACTCCTCAAATACCATCCTCCCAGATTCTGAATGGGATGAGGTATTTGTGAAGTGAGCTTTTCCCTCAATGTGCCTCAGTGCACCTCACTCTTATAGAGCTGTTGAATAAAAGCCATACAGTAATTAATAATAAAAAATTTAAATTAATTTTTTTTATTTTTTAAATTAGATGAAAACTTGCTTTTTTTCCTTACATGCTTTCCTAGGATTGTAGGATAGTTCAGGTTGGAAAGACACATGTCTTAGAGTACTTCTCTTGAATTCTGATTAGTGTTTCCTTTCACCATGGACAATTAAATCTGACATGAGGGGATACAAAAAGATGTTTGTTAAGTATTTAGAAAGCTCAGTACTGACCTAGATGCTGGAATTTTAGATATTTTCATATGCACAGGGATTGTAAACCTGTCCTAAGGACTTAAACTCAAAAGAAGCTTGCCCTGCCAAAAAAAAAAAAAAAGAAAAAAAAAAAAAAAAAAAAAAAAAAAAAAGAAAAGATAAAGAAACAAAGTTGTAATGGTAAATACAAGCTGTAGAAGGCTGCAGCTCTCCCCATTTTACTGAAGAGACTGTCTGCTCTACAGTAGGAGTTGGATATTAATTGAAACCAGTCTGCTAATTTTCCATATGAAGTTACAGTCATATGACCATTTTAACCAAGCAGACTCTACTATGAATTTAGATTAGCGTATGGATGCAAATTACCCAACTGTCTTCTTGTATCTCTATAAGACCTGCCAGATGAATACTGTTGTCCTAAATTGTGATATTTCCCCCACAAAAATGAGTTTACTATTTTTGTGGCAACAATTACAGGTTGCATGAGAATAGTGTGTTATTTCCTGAAATTGTATGTAATTTATTTTTAAGAGTTTGAAACATAGTTTTGAAGTTAAATGCATATCATCTTGGTAACTGCTCAAATCATGTTATTTTACATTTCCTGAAATACCTTTGAAGTTAAATGCAAATAAGGAGAAAATAAATTACAACTTGTGGAGTGACCAGTGT
>VYZQ01025761.1:14202-34485 GCA_013400655.1 Mystacornis crossleyi | reverse complement strand
CTTAACTAAAACTCCAAGCTGTATTAACCCACAACAAAATCTCATGCATCTGTCTAAGCTCAGGTTTTCATTTGCTTGATTTTTCAAATTCTTTCATAGAATGGTGATGACAGACTTATCTGTCATAGATCCATTTTTAAATTTTACTAGATTAATTCTGAGGTATGAAAATTCTTGTAAACTGTCATGGCTAAATATTCTGAATTTTCTTCAGAAAATGGTTAACAGGAACACAAGTATGGTTCCTAAAACACTATGACTACTTATGAACTTGCAGGGTAATATTATCTCATTGTTAGTTTGTCTTCCAGCATTTCACTATCTGAACCCTTGAAATATGATGCATTGCCATGTAAACTTTTTTTTTTTAAGTAAGCTTTAGAAGATTGTCTGTAACTGTCTTCACCTTTGCTCTTTGAGACAGGAATTGTCCTAATAGTTCCAGTTAGTTGCTAAACTGTTTTACACTAAGCCTCTGTGGAGGTTCTCAGGATACCACATTTTATCATTCTCTTTCAAAAGTTTTAATTGTTGAGAGGCAGCAATGGATCACTGTCCTCTTCATTCTGGAGGGGTTTTTGGTATATATGCTATGCAAATGCCCCTACTACTGAAGCTTTTCCATAGTATTTGACAATAGCACTGCATAAACTATTTGCCAACACAGTCATAGCCCTGATGGCAGAAATGACTGGGCTATTTTTTAAGCTTGACTCAGAAGATATAATCTCTCATTAGATTTCTCTTTGTGAAATGTTTATTTAATTAATTAAAATAATGTCTCTGAAAAATATCAAGCATAAAATTACTCTGGGTTTTCAGAAGAACAGTATTGAGTCAAGGAGAAAAATAGCACCTAGGTAATTCCTTTTCTTCATAACTTGTCATATAAGAAATGCTGTTCAGATTATTAAATTATATTACTATGTATGTCTAGGTGATATATTTGGAGTTTTTAAAATGAATGGGACATTGGAAAGTTAAAATTAACATTGTTGGTTTTTACTTATATTAGGTAACAAAAACTTGTGGCACAACTTCATTAAAAATTTGCTATGAACCAACAGAAGTAAATGAAATTGCTAGGAGGGCTGGAGTTTAAATCATTCTTTGTCCTTGTTAGCCTAATAGCTGTTGCCCTTTAGAAAGGATTTAGTTTTATTGTTTCTCAAATTTTTGTATGTATTCTGCAGGGTTGTTTACAGGTATTTCAGATAAACTATGAACACTTTTGACTTTGAAATCAGACCTTCAGTATTGCAGACTTTATTTTTACAAATTCCTTGAGGTAAATGTCACTTTCTCTTTAGTCTGTAGAAGATGAAGAAATATGTTTAAAATGTCTTTTGAAATGGTGCAAATATAGTAAAAAAAAAAAAATCCCACAATTTACTTATCATATACCCATATGTCTGACAGAAAAAAGAACAATATAGTCAGAAATTGGGAGAAGCTATTGACACAAATTTTGGCCTCCATCACATTCCTTTTTGAATTAAAGCACTGAAATTTGTAAAATCTGTGGAAGTTTTGTATAATACAGCAGATGGCAGGAGCTGAAGAGGGGGGAAAGTGCTGAGAGACACTTGATCTAATTTTTCCTTCTACAGCCTAGCCTGTAGATGTTTCCCAGAAACTGTGTAAGATATCACTTTGAGGTGGTGTGGAAGGGCTGCCAGCAAGCATAAAGGACAGTAGACCTTTCTGTATTGCACAGAGAGAAGGCTTTCTGTGTCCCAATGTGATATCATACAATGTCTAAGCCAGTAACTTCTGAGAAGAAAATGTCTAGAGCATGTTGCTTTAGGTATTTGTCAATTCATAAGATGGTAGTTCTTTCTTTACCAGATTATACTTTTACAATTAGGGAGAAGCAAGAATAGTACCAGAAATCTTTTCTGTAGAATTATAACAAAAAAAGGTTGTGCAAATGAATCAGATATTACCAATGGAAATCACTCACATTAAGGCTACTGAACTGCTAAATCAAATTTAACTCTCCGTTTCCCCCACTTATGCAGCATTCTGCAAATCTAGCTGAGGTCCGTATTTCAGTATTTATGATGTGGAAAGAGAATCCTGATCCTGAGACTGAAATTAAACAATCTATTGCCTTGAAATTTTTATATGGACTTAGATACAATATCAGGGTTGAATTAAAAAAAAAAAAAAAAAAGGAAGAGAAAAAGAAGCAGCTTGAGAAGTTAAACTTATATAATGCTTTCAAGCACTGACAAATGTTTATTTTCCACTGTTCTTCCTTACTACTGATCCTTATTTTGACAAACTTAAAATGTAAGCTTCTTCAAATGAGATACTTTGAAAAAACAAGCACTAGCTGAAACATACCCTTATTAAATATTTTCATCAGACTGACAGGTTTATGACACACTGTATCCTACCTTTCTCCAAAAAGTACAATAAATGTAATGTTACTGAAAAATTTAATAGTTCATTTCTGTCAAATGGAGTCACATAAAAAGAACCACCATGTCATTGAATGTAACCACAGCCTAAGCTGAAATTTTAGTGAAAATAACTGTTAAAATAATAAATCAGATTTACCCTTACATTCTGTTGCATCTAGAGATTTTCTAGATTGAACTCAGAGGTTTATACTTCTTTTCTTTGATAATATATTTTATAGCATCTAAGCATGTGATTTGACATTTACATATCTCCTATCTCCTATCCTTTCTCCTTTGATTTACACACAGTTCTGCATCTGAAGCAACTTGCAGTAGGTGCTCAGCAGCTGAATATTTCGCGGGCAGGGGGAGGGGAAGATTCTTCATGAAGTGTCAGATTCTGTGTCAGTCAAATAAGTAGAAAGACACACCCAGAAGGTAGCAGTACCCATTAATTAACAATTTAAGTCTACTGAAGTCAGTAATGCTGAAATAATCTGTTTTGCTACTGAATGTTGTCTCATCACTCCATAAATATGTAGAGATCCTATGTGCTGTGGTTAGTGTGTGCAGAAATTAGTTTGCACATTTGTTCCTTGTCTTTGGTAGGAGCTGGATGAATAGAATTTTGTCCATTGAGCTTTGCCAATTCAGTGTGATCAAGGAGTACAAAAGAGTTAGCAAATATACCAGAAATTGGACCATACAGTGCCACAGTATCTGTTGCAATGCCAGAATGTCTTGCTACTTTTCTGTGAAGATGTATTTTTACTGTTGTCATGCAAAGGGTGTGCTTTATGAGTCACTGTTTCTGTATTTCATGATTTAGCATTTATCTATGTTTCCAGAAAATATATAAATAGATATGTGATCCCACTTTAAGGCTGATACGTTGTGGGAACATCTGAAAGTGTGCACATGTCCTGAAATACAAAAATATTAGCGCTAGTTTTTGTTAAAGTGGGTTTTTGCTTTTTACTGGTCAGCCTACTGTCTGCAGGTAATATTAGTGAAAGCTGTATGGTTGAAGAAATTCTTCTGGCAGTTTATTTTCTCTGACTTTTAAACATCAGTGTGTCCCTTCCTACTGGGTGATGATCAGTTCAGATGTTACTAGATAAACCAGACTCCCATCCAGGCCAAATACTGCAAGAGCTCCTCCTAATGGAGCTACCAGAAAGAGGGGAAAAAAAGGGGGGGGAGCAGTGAGGAGGGGGACAGGGGGTGAGAAAAAAAAGAGAAAAAAAAGTGTTGGAAAAGGAATACAGGAAAATTTTCCTGCATTTGCTAATCTGTGTTTCCTAATTTGAATGGTCTCACCATGTTACTGATAGGCTTTGGTATGTCTTTCAGACAATGACATTTCAACTGTTTCAGAGCAAAGTATGCATTTCTTCTGCAGATTATTTTACAGAGGAACCCATACTTACATATCAGAAAAAAGTGTTCTAATGCTCTTCAGGTGTGTGCAAAAGCTGGTGCATTTTTCCTTTGAGGGAGTGTCTCTGGAAACACTGAGTGCCCTACTAAGCTGATCACAAATGCATCCTCTCTCTGCCTGCATTAGCATACTTGTGTGCAAAGCTGTTCTTCTTGCAAAGTCAAATCTGTATGCAGGGAGCATTTACACAATGAAAAGATGGCTGAACTAAATCGAACATTTGGCTTATAATAAAGACATCTAGACTCCAGTCCTATAGATCCCAGTGCTTTCTCACTTTAGCTGAATATGTGCCTCTACTCACTGGTCTGGGTAAGGAGGACGAAACAGAATTTTAATCTAAGATGACAAAATGTTCTCCAAAAATGTGGAGAACATGTTTTAATTTGAACTGTCGGCAGTAAAAGAATGGGCTGGCTGAGCACAACAGCCTGGAGCAGGTTAATAGGGAGAAACTGTTGGGCTTTTATTCTATTTCATTATTTTATTTATTTTTAATTTAGAGCAGAGCCACCTTGAAACAAATTTGAAATAATCACATCTTGTTAAAATAAATAGTTATTGTAATCTAATGAATTATCATTAAATGATTTCTACAAGCCACGACTAAAGACTCACATTTTGTACAAAAGTGTGTTAAGTTTTAGGGCCATTTGAATCAGTGGGACTACATTTGGCAAAGAAACAGATGGCAGATATGGCAAGAGCAGTTTTTTGTCACAATGTTACTGCTGGGCAGTATTCAATCACAGGTGTAAATAAGAGCTCCCTGGCGACTGCTGTTTCACATCCAGCTGTGATAATCTCTCAGGGGCTATTAAACAGAGGATACCATCACAAAGCTGCTCATACCTGATGTCTTTCTACTGAAAGCTGTCAAAAGAACCGTGTATGGCTTTATAGTGAGTTTCTCCACCTCTTCGGAATCCTGTGATGTATATCATTATTTAGATAATCACTATCTAATTTGCATAGTAAGAGCACTGCAAGGTAAAAAGCAGATTTAACACAAGCCAAATCTGTTCACTAACTTCTTCCGTGAGTGCTTTTAATTTCCTGGCCAAAATGTGTACATATGTTTGGTCCTTACATATTCCAGAAGTGTGGCTGTGATAAATAAAAATGGCATATGTTTCTAACATCAGAATTTGAAGACAGCTGGTGATTTTGAGCTAAATCACAGTAGGCCCAATTCTGTTTTCAGTTTTCTTTGAAATCCAAAGCACTGACTGAGCTACAGCAGTGTATGAGGATCTCTAATAATCTAATATTTAAATAAATAAATTAGACAACAAGGTGAGAAAGGGACTAAATCCAGACCAGTTGGACTACAGCATTGCATTTGAACGTGGCTGTTCAGCAGCCGTGCTTCTGTGTCTCTGAAAAGTAGTGGTAAAACATTCTTCACAGTCTGAGTCAGAAATGAGTTAAAGGGTAGTTGTGAAGTATAATTTTTCTGGCATTGAAGATGGGTATGTTACAGCTAATGTTCATTTCCTGGATGTTTATTCATACCAAATTTTAGGTCTTACAACTTGCTAGATCTCATACATACAGTCTATAAAGAGAAAGGCTCTTTATTCTTCAATCTCCATTCATGGAGAGGGAGTCTTAGAGTAGAATTCATGTGTTTAATTATCTCAATTTGAAAAATATATAATCTTCCTCTTTAGTCATTTTAGGAGAAGGCCACTTCCTAGAATCAGGGTACATTTGTGTCATTCTGTATACACAGTCAATATGTTCAAGGTATCTCGATGATGAACTTAAATTATGGTGCATAAATCATTCACAAAATAATTTTAAATGAGGAAATCTGCATAGCTTAGGTGTCAGTTCAATTAATTTGTTGGTTAAAATAATTTAAAAGAATGAATTAAACCAATGTTTGCTACAATTAACTTGCCCAGTTCTAGTACTGAAAAGGGTCACTTCAACCAATTCTAGAATGATGCAGTAGATGACTTATTTTGATTTCTAAACTAATCATATGTAGTAGGACCTACTAATTACATACTTCCATCAATACTTAATTACTATGGGCTTCTCACTCGCCAGTTCATCCCATGATAACCTTGGTATCTTCTACTGTGCAGCATGAAAAGGGGTATTTTTTAATATAATTTTCTGTTAGGACAGTTTACTTTATGCGATTCTGTTCTCTATTTGGGCAAAGGACCTTTTTCTAGTCTGCTCTTTTCACTAGGTTGTGTCTTTGTTCTTGTTTTGTCATGTTCCTCTTCATCAAACATCAGTTATGTGACCCCATTTTCAAAGCACTTGTGCAACTGATTCTTAGACCCTTGCAGCATAATTTGGGGGAAAAGTGTGTGATTTTCTGCAAATGTCACTCCAGACTTTGCATTAAGAACTGCACAGTCAAGAAAAAACATAACTGTTGATGACTGTTCCAACAACAGCTAATATTCTGGAAGTAAAGTAAGATCCTTTCCAGTGCACCCTGTAGGTGATGGTGTCTTTCCTCAACTGGGGTCCTAATTGCAGAGGAACTGGCTTTAGGATTTTCTGTTCTTTAAAGAATTGAATTTCACTGGAAAGGAGCTGAGATAAGCAAAATCTTCCAATTCCCACAAGCAGTGTCAAGACAAGATATTTGCTGCATAATAAGTTCCTGCATGACAATAAACAACATTTAAGGTCTAAAAGTCACTGCTGTACCATTTTATAAATAGTGGCCTGAATCAGGCTGGTCATTACTTCAATTTTCAATAGGGTAGAAATAAAGCCTCAAATGTTGACTCAGAGCATTTTGGACACAATTTTTGCCAAAGGATTCTGTGCAGTGTGATTTCCACCAAATGCCTCCTTTTCCTCATTTAACTTAGTAGAAATATCTGCAATAATTAATTGAGCTGGGCTTGGTTTATAAAGGGCAGTGTAATTACACTGGTTTAGACATATGAACAAAGATCGAATTATCTGATTGAGTCTCAAAAAAACATAAACTGATTATTACAATAGCAAATTTCATTGCTATAGAAACACTTTTGCTTAAAATAAGTGTGCCATTAGCTTGACAAAACCAGTGAGTCTTTTAAAGACTCCAGGTCATTGTTAACAACTCTTTTCATGAGTCTGCAGTTTATCATATACTCCTGTAGTGATTAATTTCCACTACTGCATATCATTTTTGTTCTACCTTTTTCACTTTTGCAGATGACCCCTCCTCACACCTTGGCCTGTTAAAAGGAGTCCTGCTTCTCCCACAAGTGTCTAAAAGTGAGATGTACAGGACAGAGGTTTTATAGAACTGTCAGCTGAATATTTTTTTCTATCCATAGCAGATCACACCAAATATAGAGAATTGAAAGCTGCTGAAGGAAGCTGCTGAAGTTGTTTCTTGAGACAGCCTGTCAGACTTCATGGTTTTGGTGTTGTTTTTTGTCCATAGTGTAAAAGGCAGCACAGTTTAAAGAGCAGTGAATGGTGATAAAGACACCACACACTGAATTCTTATTTGTCACTTGATATACTGAGACCAGTCCAGATAACTCAGTTTTCTGTTCATCTATTCAGATATACCCTTTGCTCCCACTTATTTAGACAGTCTAAAGCTGGAACTCCTTAATCGTGTGATTATCTAGCAAGTACTGTGTTATTTTAGTTTGCTTTGGCTTTTAGGAGTTATTTTATTCTCTAGATGTTTGTGGTGTACTTTCATAAGCATGACATGTCCCCATATTTCCATATATATATTTCAGTTATCCCACAGCAAAATGTCTTATGAACATTAAATTTTACAAGATTGCCTTGTTTTAGTGATAAAGTGTCTGTGCTAAGATTCAGTTTGTGCAGAGCTTGAGTGGGAGTCCATGGACTTTCTTTTGCAGTGAGAAACTTGGAATGTCCAAAAAGGTGTATAGGCTTTGAAAGAGAGATTTATGAATACTGAATAGCACTTTTGGAAACTGAGAGCTTGGAGTAAGACATGGCACATCCTTTTTTGCATACACCCTCCATTGTAGCTCCTTTATATGTCTTCATTAGACTCACACTGCTATATTGGTGGTTTTCTTGGTTAAAGCAATTCTGTCATTCTCCTCTTAGGTCCCCAGGAAAATTCTAACCCTTTAAAGACAGGCCACGTATCTGTTCTTTTCTTTCCATGGCACACTTCGAGTTTTTGTGCTCACTGAGCCTTTTTTCTACGTCTCAAGAACTCAAACCAGCACCAAGCCGACTTAAAGCCAGTCCCACACCCATCCCACAACTTGGCTGGGAAGGAGATCATGATGTGCCAGTTCTTTCTAAACACAGCAGCAATTTGTAACTGAAGAACAAGTATGGCCTGCAAGATGCAGCCTCCTCAGTGCCATGTATGATGATTGGGGCTACTTCATATGAAAATTCTGTTTTGTTGTTGAACTTAGACATTAGGAAGAGTTTTCTTAAAATATCTATGTCTGAAGAAAAACTATGAATTGCAAAGCAAGGTTATAGTACAACTTATATTAAAATAGGAAATATAACTTCGAAATAAGTCATAATCCTTTGTGTCTTGATCCTGTTCTTGGGCATTCTCAACACTTCCGTGCAGCACCACTGCCAGGGCAAACCTGTTTCTGATGTCAATTACCAGCTCACATGTGAGTTAGCAGGTACCTCTGTTTGTAAAATAAAGGCAGCTATGCTCAAATTATACCAATTTACCCCTTCACAGACCAGCTTCCTTAGTTTTAGAAAAAAGAGCCAGGCATACATACAGAAAAGTATGTCTTGGAAATCTTTGGGAAGGTATAGCAATAGCTGCTTCTGGAGTGCCACATTCTAAGATTCCTGGTTTAATCTAGGGGGTTTGGAGAATGTGATCCAAAAAGAATGGTATTTTAGAAGCTCATCTGTTCTTTTGCAAAAGTAAAAACTTCTCCTTCCTGCCAAATTCTGCATTTTTGTCAGGTTCTGCTTCCATTTCACTAAGCTAAGGGAGGCGAGCCAATCTTATTTTAAAAATTAACTTCAAGACTGCATTCAGCAAGAGAAACTGCTGGCTTTTGGTGTTTCAGATACTTCAAATGGACAAAATAGTTGGCAGGAGTGGTGACTTTACTGTATGTCTGGAGACGGTGATAGTTACTAGCCCATTTGCAGTACAGAGGAGATGAGAAGATGCTGAAGGACAATTCTGCAGCAGCTGTGTTGAAGCCCGTGGGCAGCCACCCCACAGTCACGCTGGGCGTGGGAGCAGGTGCTGTGTCTGTGCAGAGCACTGAAACAGTCATATGGAGGTGACTGTCACATCAGCTAAAACCCACAAAATAAAGATTACTCATTTCTATTTTTTCAGCACAGCTCACTTTTTTCTCAGTCCATGAGACAACAGGTGTTTGTTGTTAGAGGCAACATGGTGGCAATTATGCTCCTGGTGGATGCCAGAGAAGAGAAAGTTCTAAGAATAATAATTTTTCACCATGAGCAACATGTCAACACTTCTCTAAATGGAGGAACTCTAGTTCAGGTGCTTTCTGGCCTTTCCCATGGCTCCCTCAAAGTAGAGAAAGAGCATAGGCACTCAAATGTGAAAATATCAGTCAACTGATCTAAAGGGATCCTAAAGGTTTGTTCAGTGTCATGAGCAGGCAGAAGCATTTGATTTGGCAGTTCAGAGGGGTTAGACATCTAATATTGAGATGGCAAAAATGTAGTCACTGTACCAAGATTTGTATCAGCTAGGAGAAGCTTTTACCATACAGAAGGTTTTACCATACAGAACAGGGAGACTTCTAAGAGAAACAATGGTGTTGCTTAGTTTTTATGAAGGCAGGTCCTTTTATCACACACTCCTTTATGAAGGCAGGTCCTTTTATCACTTACACCTATCATGTCTAAAATTTAGGATGAGAGTATATACCTGTCTCCAGAAAGTCTGATTTGTAATATAATGTAGAACATTGCCAAATAGGGTTGTTGCTGGTTGCTTTTTCCTTCCAAATGGCAATAATTTCCCATTACAAGCTGAAAACCTTAGGAAAGTACACATAAAAAGTAAAGGTTGGATTTCTTTTTTTAACACTAGCAGCTGGCTGCCATTTGTTTGAGTGCTTGACTTGTTTCTTCTAAAATGTGACTTATTTGGAAGAGATTTTTCTGTGGCACATTGTTGCCCCTCAGGCTATCTCTGAGTCCCAAGCACTGGAGATGGTTAATGAAGACAGATGATGTTCCCAGCCCCCAGGCCACTGTTTTTCAGTTTTCAATACCACCCTTTGCATCAAGGAGTGAACAGCAGCAGAGATATTCTCTGCCAACAGCAGGGTCTTTGTTTTGTTTCCCAAAGTTCTTCCTTAATTGGAATATAAAAACTGTGTTTCTATAATCGTATGTTGTAGGAACTTTAAGGAACAGTATTAGTTGTAAATGCAATGTTGAAAACAACCATGTCCAGCCAAACTAATGAGTGTTACGGTGCCATTCCTATCATTATTTGATACAGAGTGATGGAGCAGAGACAGGAGTGAGTAAATGTGTTTTGCTTCTTTGAAATCGGTGAAACTATACAAACGGATTTATTTTTCTTATGTGAATGTTGTTAAAGTATTTTGTAATTTTTTGAGGGAGGCAAACAATATATGTGTTTGCACAGCAGACATCATGAGGCTTTGGGGCTTAAGTGAATGGCTGGAATTTGGCTTGTGGATTAATACACTTATGTGATTTTCAGGATTTCAGTACTGGCCATTTAACTAGGTCATTTGGGCCTCTCACACAGTACGTATACCATTATTTAGTACCTCAGCTGAGCTCAGATGAAACTGTGGTGCAATTTATTTTAAAAGAACAAGAGTAGTGGTTTTCTAAAAAATGACATAAACATGCTGAAGTCACTTGAGTTCTGCTTACTTTCTAATCTAACTGAGCTAACATTTAGATATAGCTGTTTGTCCTTGAATGGGGAAAATGCAAAATATTTATTTTCATAGGTGTTCATATATATGACTTTGCTTTCACGAGCACATTTTTGTTAATATTTTGTACCTTTGATATTAACATTGCAGCTTCTGCAGTTTTTCTCATATTAGGCTCTTTGCTAAAATATTCATGAAAAGAAAACACAAAGTTGTCAATTAATTTAAAATCAATTCATTTATGTTCACTTGGCAAAGTTGAAATATATAATTATTTTATACAATGCAGGGTTTAAAAGATTAAGGCTGAAAGATGGAATTCTGTATTCAAAAATAGTTATACTTTCATTTTATTATGATTTTGTAGCTTTCTATTTTCTGAGACTTTGCTGTGTTCTAATTGCATATAATTAGTTTACTGCTATAAGTAGAACACTTCAAGAAAAAAAAAAATCTTAAGATGGTTAAAGTCTCCCAGAGAATAATCATATTTGCTCCCTTGAATCTAAGCACTTCAAAGTTAAAAATTCAAAAGATATAAGAATCTTTGAAGAAGGACCATCTGAGAAATGGTGGAATCAGTCTACCTGTTTATACTTCCTTCCTAGTCCTACAGAGATACAGGAAATTCATGGATAACATTACATATATGCATGTAATCATCTTTGAAGCTTGAAATCCTCTCAAAGTCAATGCTAATTTGTAGCTGACTTGAATAGAATCACAATTTGATCCACTTTATGAACTTTCTAGTTGAAAAAAGGTCCATGAAATGGGAAGAGTGAGGGAAAGTCCACTCAGTTCTCTGTGGGGGAGTAAAAGCACAAAGCAGTATTTTATACTAAAGAAAATGAATTATTTAAATAATAATTTAAGTGTTAGAAAAAACCCACCATGGTTTGGAATCTTGGTTGCTTTGGTCTTTTTGCAATGATGAACAACCTACATTTGCTCAAAATGGCTAAAACTGAAAAGGCATTTTGCTAGTGATGCTTATAAGCTGCTGAATTCCATAGGACTGCCATGCTGAAATGCTGGATGTCTTCTATAGTACATAGTTCTTTAAGGGAACTCGTAGAGTGAAATAGGAACAAGAAGCTTCTTTCTTCTCTGTATTTGTAACATCACAAGACAAAATCAGTTAAAAGACAAGATCTATTTTGGAAAAGGGCACATTTGGTTGAAGAATGCTTAAAGTAGTAAAAGCCACAGTCCTCTTACAGGATTCTTCTCCACTCCAGAGAAGTTTCAATTTAGCAAGGTTACCTACTCAAGTGACTTATTAACTATTGGCAAACATTTTTAAATTAATTCTTTTTTCCCCTTCTTTTGTACCCCAATATCCCCCTTTCACATTTGGGGCATGGGGGTGACACTTAACAGCTAAAATCAGGAAACCAGTGAGGCCTTTGTCATGTTCTCCCAGATCAGTGGTATTTGAGATGGTTGTTTTAATTCAGAAAATTATTTGCAAAGGAAATAGTTGGAAATTTAAAGCAGTTATAAATCGAAATGTTAGGTAAGTTGTTCTTAAGTAGGTATGCACGAATAAACTTCCATTTATAAGATGTACTGTAGTGCTTTTTTCAAAGTTCCTTATACTTCTCTGTTTCCCACCATTTTCCAGTTCATCTACCCCCACCATATGTTAACTCTTTTCTCACTCTCTTCTCCCCATTAGAGAGTGTGTAGATAGTAATTGTGAGGTTCAACATGACCTCTGCAAGATGATGTTCTTGAGCAAGCTGGAAAGGAGACCCAATGAAGTCTCTCCATCCTGAGTAGAGCTGACAATAAATCATGTTTTAAAAAGTTCCTTTTGTGGAAAAATCAGAGTTCAGCTATATTAATTCAAGACATAAGGCTAAGTAAAGTTTTTAAGTCGATACAATTTCTCCTGCATTGGTATTTGCAGGGAACAGACTCAGTATCAGCAGAGAGTAAAAAGCAATTTGAAAAGGGTCCCTGATTGCTCAGCTTTTTCTGATGGATTCTACTTCAGATTATTCTACTTTCCACATTAAACTCATGGAAACTATGAGCATCAATTACTTATTTCAGGACTTTTGGACAGGGAAAGATCACAAGAGATAGCTTTGAATACGTCTCAGCCTTTTACAAATTCACTAAATTAATTTTTCTGAATTCAGATTTCCCCCCCTCAACCAAAGAATGGAAGTACAGAAAAAAAATGTTTAATATTTCTTTGAGATCCAATTTGTCGCGGGGTGACTCCGTCTGGAGCTGTCCCTCTGGTGACCCGCCTCCCTGTTCCCCAGCGACACCGGGGCANATACAGTGCTATCCTAAAAAGATGGTCAAGCTAATAAAGGTATTCCAGTTCTTCATTTTTCTTCAATTCGTCTCCCATGTAGCTATTTGATACTCAAACACGTTTAATGTATTGGCTGAGGTTTCTTCCTTTTGGTCACCGACCTCCACCCACTCAGGCTCAGACCTTTTCAGTCTTCCACTTCCGAGCCTGCCATGGTTTTGTGAACCTTTTGTGAAACTTAATGTTCAGTGGGCACAGTGTTGGCTCCCAGGCACACGAGCCTTAGTGAATTGCAAACTGAAGCACTGAATTTATTTCAGTTCACTACTCAATGATAACTTTGTTCCATGACATGCAGCGAAGTAAAAGTGGAAGGAACGCAATTCCTTCCAAAGAGAAAAAAGAGTGGTTAGAACAAAAAGAGGTAAAAAAAGGGAAAAGGCCAGAAAAAATATCTAAGAGCATCTCCCAAAGAAGAGTAGGCCTTTCATTACGATAAAACAGAAACTGAGGGTATTTCTTGGTGATGCTTCCAACTTCTCACCTTTTCACAAAAATACAATAGCCTCCAAGGGGAGGCTGATGCTTTGTGTCCTCTTCCATCAAATTGAGCTTCTCATTTTTCTTTATGGGTTCTGGCCTTTTAAATAATTCAAGGGGGTGTAATTCCTTTTGTTAAAGAAAAGTCTCACTGAAAATTCCTATGTATATTAGCAAAAACTTCTAAAATGAGCAGCAACAGCAAAAAAATTCTGTGAATGCTTTCTGAAATCTTTTCTGTGAATTAAACCGTGGTTTGGCCAAAACTTTTTGAGCACCCTGGTTTTCTTTCAGTGAGTGAGATATGGGAAGCTCTGCCTTAGCTGCACTTTCTTTTGAAATCCATAAGCATTCTCAAAGTGTTACTTTTTTGACCTTGAGTTGACTTTGAGCTGAATGCTTTAGTAGCTGTTCATGTTTCAAGTTACTGAATAGGGTAAACATCGTAGCCAGAAAAAAGTAATGTATCATAAGGTATTTTTCACGTAGTTACCAGATTGTGCTCTCTTTATTTGTTGTTCCTATTGGCAGTATGGAGCAAGAGAAACAAAACAAGGTGTCTGGGTATAAACACTGGGGTGTTTTGAGTGTCTGAAGTTAACTCTGGGGAAAGAGTATTGAAGCTTTAGGGCAAAGAAGCAGCAGACATCTGTAAAATAACAGCTGTTGAAATGAAATTTTGTGGTAGGGCAGTTGTATTTTACCAAAAGATAAATGTTTGTCCTGTAGGAAAGGAATAATAAATTTATAGGAAAAAAATATTGCAATTGGATACATCCAATTATGACTAGAATATTCTCACTGATTTAAGCTAAATAACTAACAATATGTAAGATTTCTTTGTCTATGAAACCAGGTTGGAGTCATTTGCTTCCCTCTCTGCTCCTGTGCTGTTTTAAATAAATTGCCCAGTAGTTTGTCTAATACGGACATGAGATGTCTGATGGCTGGTTTTGTGCCATCTCCTGGAAGAATCAAACAGACTGGAAACCTGAATACCTGTTTTTAGGATACCACATCCACTTGTACGGAGCAAAACAAACAAGGGTGATTAAACCCAGAGAAGCATTAGAGACAGGGTATGAAAATATCAGAGAAGTAGCATTTATGTTTTGTGGTCATTTAGATATTGAGGCTTTGGTGAAAAAGGTGGAAGTCAAATATATCTTCTGTCTTTGAACCATTTGTAGCTAATGTTCTTTGTCCATTTGTGTCTGTTAGTAGGTTCATCATTGGACCCAGTTTGTTGGTTAGTTTTCAGCAATGTTGAGTTTATTGAGAAAAATACCAGAAGGGAAGAGTCTGAAGATAAAAAACCTGAGAATTCAAGAAAACACTTGGATTAAATTCTGTAGTCTTCCTGAATGTCAAAAGGCAATGAGTATCCTCTTTGATGTGGTTCTTGTTGGGCACTAAAGGAGGACACATACGGTATTACAGATCCACAAACTCTAATGGCACAAGGCATGGGGAAAGGTATGACCTTCCCCACCTTCCTGCCATGGGTAGACTGAACCCTATGATATTTTTAGAACCCTCTAAATGAGAGTTCTATGAGACATTCTAATAGATTATCTAATTTACATGATCAATCATTATTTATGCATTTTTTTCAGAAACTGCAGCTAACAGCTTGATTGTGAATGCTAATGCAGAAGAACAAAGTGAGTTTTAAGAAGTTATTAACACATGTTATTGACTGACTTTAGGTTTGCCTTCTCTGCACAGTCTCTCTGGCTCTTTGACAAGAGCACAAAGAAGATGCTTTGGATGCTGATGCCCTTTCTGTTTGCTTTAAGTGATGAATAAATGACGATTAGAGCATTGCTCAGTAGATCCAGGTGTATCACTTCTAATGATGATACGGAGCAGAAGGCTTTAAATTGTGGGCCTGTTTCAGTTCAAATGAAACCAAACAGAAAAATTACCAATTTTTATTAGGTGGTTTGGTGTTTCTCCTATGGTTCTATGGTTTTTGTATTCCAACCACAGATAATGCAACTTAAACATGTTGAATATGTGTAGATTACCTAAAACACTGATCTGAAGCATTTTATGAAACTTCAGACTTTAAAAATCACAGCAAGAAAACCATGGAAAAATCTCAGAATTTTTGTCTATGGCTTCTGTCCTCATGATGGAGTACTGAATGATCATGTATAATGCTACGGGAGTGTTGAGTGTCTGAATAATGACACAATCTGTATTAACAATCTTTCTTTGATTATATAGATATAGCTAATTCATACTTACCACCTTATTAAAACCTCACATAAAGAATAGAACAGACATTAGATTCAATTCTTCATCTTGTGATTCTGAAAATAGCTGGGCTCTACAGTTCAAATGCTTCTGAAAACTGAATACAAAACGCACTTCACATGTAGATATTTATAATGAAAAGCATTTTTGTATCATTTTTTTCCACTTTTTACTCACTGTTTCTTCTTTTTTTTTTTTTTTTTAATGTCCTTCATGCTGAAACACAGGAATGTTGGGAAAATGTAGCATACAGTCTCTTGATAACACAACCCATCTTACTTCGTGTTTGAACGTGGGTCTTAATTATAGAAAAATTAATTACTTATTTACTAATCCCCACAGTCTACCATAATTTGTTACTTTATCTCACAGAGAATAATTAAGTTCCATCTAAACATCTTATTGGTTAACCCTCCCTAGAAAATGAGCTCATTAGTGTAGACAGGTATTTTGTACGAAATCCTTCTCCTGGTTGAATAAACAGAGCTTTATTTATGTTGCAGAGTAGGAACATTTTCTTGGTGACATTTTAATTATGACTGCTGATGTTACAATTAGGAGCACAATGAAATCTGCACATTAAGACAAGGCCATCCCCAGACTGTGTCTAGTTGTCACATTCCAGAGTACTTAGTTTCTTCTTTCAGTCCACATAAGGACACACGCAAGAGGGGAAACACAGAGGTAATTTTTAAGCAAAGAGAGTGGTAATTAGGGCCATTGTTCTAAGTCCAAAATGATGTGGTCTTATCTGTAATTGTCACTTCATGACTGCTCCCTATCAGTATCAAGCTGGTTCTCTGGACTAGTCACTGGTGGTGGAATTCAGTGCACAGAATTCCTAGACTATAACAATTTAGACATTACTGTTCTAGTGAGACCCTTGTTGAAGGCCGGGAATGAGAGAATGTGTGAAAATGCATTTGGTGACTTCCAGCTACACTGATCCTTAAACAGAAGAGTGCTTTTTTGTGTCGAAGAGCTGGTGAGAAAAATTAATTTTCAAGTTGCCTTGAAAAGTCAGTGAGACCACTAATTTCTTTAGCCCATGTGTGTACAGTACCTGGAAAAACATAGTATGGCCTCTACTTATGATATGAATAATGATAAAGGCAGGGAGGATGAATAATCTCAGGCATTAACTATGAGGCATTCACGAAGAACAGGCAATCATTCCTGCTAACTTCCCTTTGTTTGAATAAACAAAATATTACATTGTCAGAAGTCTAGCAGAGGAAGACATTCTTAATTTTAGAAATGTTCATTTCCAGTATTAAGTTCCCTTTTTACAGTTCATAAAATTACACTACATGTATGCTTGCTGCATATTTGCACATACCTGGGTTTTTTTGCATATGCTTTTTTAATATTTTAAGCTATTGCACAGATATTCATGAAGTGTGTTATTCTGTGTAGGTGAACTTATTTAATTTTTCATTCCTGGATGACTTCATTCATCTATAAACCTCACTAGATATCTCTGCTATGGAAAAGCTGACTATTTCTTTAAATGCCTGTCTTCAAAACAAATAAAGAAGCACGTGCAACAACAAAGTCTCAATGAACTAACACTAGTCTGATTACTAACAAAATTCAATTTTCTATGACTTTTTTTCCTTAGTCACTTTGAATATCTGTTCTAAAGGATCCTGATTATGAACCAGTATGACAGCTATCAATCACAGGCTAATTGGAGTGTAACTGTGCAAAGAGCTTGGATTCAGTTATATGTTGAAGAAAATGCCTTAGAACTAACCTTGACTTCTTGTATCTTAAAGTCAAAATAAGGAAAGATGTGCTTCAGTTTTGGGGTTTTTGTTCTTTTGGTGTTTTGGGTTTTTTTTAGGGCCATATCTGTTTTTTTCAGAATGTTTTTCTGTAAGGTAAGTGAGATATGGAGAAAGAAAAGTAGATGCTTTTCTACTTTTCTTTCTTTTTCAAGCAAAAAGAATGCTTTTAAGTACAGATTTTTCTTTTATGAATAAGTGTTAAGGATAGAAATAACTACCTGAAGGTGTCCTGTAACTGTTCTGGAGCCATTGTGGGTTAACAGAATTTTTCAGGTAATTTATGACAATTCTTTTGTGATAGCAAGTTTGTCTGGTAGAATGATGCAACAACTGAGCTAAGTTCACTTAAATCTATTTATGACAAGGGCTATAGCACTTTGAGTATCATGGGGATTCAGGAGAGACTGATTTTGTATTTGAGTGGCAAGGTCTGTCGAGGGAGGGAGATTAATTTTATAAAGAGGTTATAGGCAGTCTCTCACATCTTTGGATGATTGTTCCAGCAAAGCTGGAAAGCGAACCTCCAATCTGTTGTCTTGGCATCTTTCAATGTCTGAAAGGACATGGAAATAATCAATGATTGGGATGGGATGGATTTGGGGGGTGGGGTAGGGTCTAAGGTATAATTTTTTATATCATGAGTGGGATGGAGATACCGCATAGTATAGAACTGCTACTGGGCAAAAATTGGAAGAACTTCTCTGATATTAAACTGCTCTTATCTGTGTGTCTGGCTCCCTTATCAACCTTCTTTCTCTTCCTTTGCTGAAGGTCATTTCCTGGAGAGCTCTCATTTATATAAAAATACCTTTTTCAAGGAAGCCACTGTATTGTCTGGGGCTCTGACCTGTTAGGCTGACTGAAACTCAGGGGTAGCCAAATAAGCATTTACAAATATCTCTTTGAATTGGTCATCCATCAAGATGACACAGAGAGGACTCCCAGACTGGTCTGCTCATGCGCTTCTCATCAGTGTGTGCCATGATGGAGAATTAGCCCTAGAGGCTGACACTTGACATGTCAGTAGGATTTGGTGATGAAGCAGATTGATTTCCTCACTCAGATTGGGAATTTGGCTTTTCTGACAAATAGTAATTCTACCTTTACAGAGGGTGGCCCAGTAGGGCAATTAATTTGAATTTGTTGCATAATATTAATTATTTTAGTCAACTTGCTTGATTACTGCTTCTTAATGAAACAAGTAGCATGTCATTTTATGTATAGCTGTCCAAACTACTGCGCAGATTCCTTGTTCGTACTACATATTTTAATCTCTCCTTTTCTATCAGAGACAGTTTTTAGTTTTTAATTTACTATATTTAAAAAATTAATTCGGATCTGTATTAGCCATATGATGTACATTAGTTGTGTTGCTCAGGCACTGCAGGGTAACTTCTCATTTTTTGTCTGTTTTTCATCCAGAGTTGAATTGTATTTCCCTATTTTAACATCCTATTGCTGTAGATGAAAAAAACAGCAGATACCAATTCTTTTTATTTATTTTCCACTTCAGTCTCTTCGGAGCTCTGATTCTAATTTTCATTTTCCTGCTTCATGAATACACTGTATTTGGTTGAAATTTGTGAATTTCCAGCAGTAGCTCCCAAATCCCTACCCTGGTCTGTTTGCAGCAGTATAAACCTAGACCTCGTGTCAGCAATTTTACTGTTTGCTTTTCTGTTTCATTTTCCCAGTTTGTGCTTGTAGGGTTTTACTTTATTGCTAGGTAAAAGCATCCTGCACTCATCAGCTATTTCTATCAGCTAAGCCCAGTAAGTAAAATGATACCATAATCTGATGCTGACCGCTGGCTGCCCAGCGGCCAAGCAGGCGTCTTGCCAAGGTGTCCCTGCATAGGGCAGTCCACAGCTTAGCAGGTGAGTAGATGCTCTGTAGAGAGCAGGCTGCTTCAGGCTCCTGCGTGGAGCTGGCTGCAGTCTGTTGTTATTGTAGCGAGCAGCTAAGGTAAAGGAGGAGAGAAAGACTCTTTATAGCAGCAATCCAAGTCTTTATTTCCCGATGGGAGGGCCAGAAAAACAACGCAAGAGAGACGCAACAACAGCAAACAGTGATGCTTGCAGGGGCTTTTATATAGGGAGTGGATAGGAGTGGAACAGAGAGCTAAACCAATAGGGAAATGACATACAATGCAGGTAACCAATGAAAGGGTCTCAGGGGAGGGTCCGATTTAAAAGCACCAATGGTGGGACTAACTGAACAGAACTTTCTGGTAACTTATTACATAAGCAATAGTAAGTATGAATAAACATAAAGATGACATAAACTGGGGCGGTACAAGCTATAGCCTATAGGGAGAACTGGGAGGCGGGAGTAACAGCAGGAAACCAATGCCTAACTTAAGAACTATAAATGGACACAGGGCTTTCTAGAACAAGGGGAGGTGACCCAGCCTGGAGTGACACTCAGTGGGGGTGCAGCCTACAAATCTATGCCGCCCTCAGAACCACTCCCAGACCCGCCCTCGGACCCACTGTCCTGGGCGGGGATATCCACCCACTGGATGCCCTGATTGACACACAGCCTGAAGGGCTGGGTCACCGCAACAATAATCTACTTCAAATCACATTATAATAATCCTTATTAATTGAGGCTTTGTCTTTAATCACCTCATAATATGATGATGATAGAGTTTTGCCTAAAAACTGCCACCCAAGCTGTCAATTGGGCCACTGGATCTCCTTGG